>JAJOOS010012700.1:0-22833 GCA_029582725.1 Solanum chiquidenum
CCAAGGACCATCCTATACCTTGCCGTGATATAGGACCTTACTTTACTTAGTGGATCCACTAGCTTAACTTACGTGATCATCTAAAAAGAATGACCCGTCAAGTCCCATGTTGGCTACATGGTTCTTATGGAGAGTTGAATTAATATGAACTCGCGTCCCCAATTCGGTGCTCAATACTACTCCCAAAAATACTTTAGCTCATAAGTGTTTTCAACACATCTTTCTTTAGTTTGAGATAATTGCTCAAAGTTTAGCCCAAAGGATCTCTTGGAAAAACATAATTTTTTGCTTACTCAAATGTAAAAACATTTATAAACTTATTTGGGAATACTTAGTTCCCTAATAACCTTTGAGAAAAGAACTCAACTCTATACTCTTGGCTTAACTTGAAACTTGAGCCTTAAAACGAAGTTAAACGTTCAATAAAGACTCTTGAACAACTTTAAAACTTGCTTTGACTTGCTTCTTAACTTCTAAGCTTGACTCTAACTTCACTTGACTTTGATCCTATCTTTCCTCGAATTGGATTATGAATTCAAGGGTAATGATCTCATGTTTATGGATGAGTTCTTGATGTTTAGATGTACCTTAGGGTGTTGAAAACAACTATAAAACATAGGTACATTACCAAGGAACATACATGAAAAAGTGGGGAATGAATGGGAAGGGTTGGCGTCCTTGGCGCTCTGAGAGGTGCGGGGCGCCAGCCCTCAAAGTTCAGAGGGCCAGCTGGGGCGCGCTGGCAGGCGCGACGCCCCACACCTGTCCCTAGAAAACTCGACTTTGCTCCTTCATTTTTCCAACTCTAAACCACCTTAACTTCAAAGGTTCCATCCCCAAACACTTAAAATCATAAAACCCCTCAACATACAATAGATTCAACTCGAAAACACAACCGGAAACATGTCCCAAATCAACAAGAACTTCAACACAACCATAAGATTTCAACAAACACAACCATTATTTTTCTTTGAAATTAAAACGAGTTTGGCGTGTGGGGTATTGAACCAACCCAACACTATGATCACACATACCTTAATAGGGATCACCCACGACAAAAACCACGACGATCTTTACGAACTTTGCTTCTTCTTCTCCTTTCTCCTCTTTTCTCCTTTTCTCTCAAGAACCCTAACTCTCACTTTTAAAAGGGAAAACTGATTTAAAATCTGTCTAGACCCTTAATAAACAACCAAAAGAAAAGGTGAGGGAAAACACCAAACTACCCTTAAAATTTCGGATGAACTTCCCTTACCAACAACCCAACTTCGAAAGGGCATAAATCACTCATACGAACTCAGAATCGAGTAAACTCAGCGGCATTGGAAAGATCATTCCAAGGGATTTCCAAACATAACTAGAAATACACGTAATTCATCCTGAGATAGGAGTTATGACTGTTCAAAGTTGACAAAAAAAACTCACTTTTTCCCATACTTAACCAAATTTCCAGATTTTGAATTCTTTCCAAAAATGACTATTTCTAATTTCAAGCTTCTTCATAGTTATTTCAAATTGCAAGATGTCACAATATCTCCCTCTTGGGAACATTCGTCCTCGAATGAGATTACTCTTACTAGGCTAAGGGTGTAACATCAAACGCAAACACCCAACAAGCAACCATGCAACAACAACAACAACAACTACATGCTTACTATAATTTAAAGAGTACTAAGAAGGAAATTAATACCTTGATCTGCATTTCCTCCGAATTCAAAGAGATGTGGATATCTCTTCTTCATGTCCTCTTCGGCTTCCCAATTAGCTTCCTCAACAAATTGGTTCCTCCAAAGGACCTTGACTGAGGCTACCTCTTTTGTTCTCAATCTACGAACTTGACGATCTAAAATCTGAACAGGAATCTCCTCATAAGAGAAGCCATCCTTGATCCTAACACTTTCAGTTGGTAGGATCAATGAAGGATCGCCTATGCACTTCTTCAACATGGAGATGTGAAATACCGGATGAACCACTGCTAATTCCTGTGGTAGCTCCAACTCATAAGCAACATTGCCAATCCTCTTGGCTATGAGGTAAGGTCCAATATACCGGGGACTAAGTTTCCCTTTCTTACCAAACCTCATAACCCTTTTCATAGGTGAAACTTTCAAATATACCCAATCATCTACTTTGAACTCCAACGCCCTTCTCCTAACATCAGTGTAGGATTTTTGATGACTTTGTGCCGTTTTCAACCTTTCTAGAATCTCTTTCACCTTTTCCATAGCTTGGTGAACTTAATTTGGTCCTATCAACCCTGCTTCACCAACTTCAAACCATCCAATAGGAGATCTATATCTTCTCCCATAAAGAGCTTTATATGGAACCATCCGGATGCTAGAGTGATAACTGTTGTTGTAGGCAAACTCAATGAGAGGTAGGTGATCATCCCAATTCCCTTTGAAATCGATCACACAAGTCCTCAACATATCTTCTAAAGTCTGAATAGTGCGCTCTGCTTGCCCATCAGTCTGAGGATGAAATGCAGTACTTAAGTTCACTTTGGAACCCAAACCATTCTGAAAAGATTTCCAGAATTATGTAGTAAACTGTGCACCTCTATCTAAAATAATGGAGACTGGGACTCCATGAAGTCTCACTATCTCTTGAATATATAACTTGGCATAATCTTTTGTTGAATGGGTAGTCTTTACCGGTAGAAAATGGGCTGACTTTGTCATTCTGTCGACAATCACCCAAATAGAATCATACTGCCTGCGAGACCTTGGCAACCCTGTGATGAAATCCATATTGGTCATCTCCCACTTCCATTCCAGAAGTTCTATATTCTGAGCCAAACCACCGGGCCTTTGGTGTTCAACTTTCACTTGCTGGAAATTTGGACACTTAGCTACAAACTCTGCAATGCCCTTCTTCATGCCATTCCACCAATAAACTTCTCTCAAGTCACGGTACATCTTTGTGGAACCCGGATGAATGGAATATCTGGAGCTATGAGCTTCCTCTATAATCCTCTCTTGGAGTCCATCTACCATAGGTACACACAATCTACTTTGATATCTTAATACACCATCTCCCCCTTGTTCAAAAGCTAATACTCTTTGCTTTTGAACATTTGCCTTCAATTCAAGAAAAATGGGATCTTGATCTTGTTTCTCTTTCACTTCTGACACTAATGATGACTCGGCCCCGCTATTCCTCCTTCTGCGGAATCTATAAGTCTGACTCCCAGGCGTGCTAGTCTGTGCACATCTTTTGCTAACTCTCTCTTTCCTTCTTCAATATGGGCGGTGCTATCCATAAACAACCTGCTTAAGGAATCAGCAACAACATTAGCCTTACCTGGGTGGTAAAGAATACTCAGGTCATAATTCTTGAGTAATTCTAACCACCTTCTCTGTTTGAGATTAAGCTATTTCTGAGTGAACACATATTGAAGACTCTTGTGATCAGTGAATATATCAACATGCACACCATACAAGTAATGACGCCATATCTTCAAAGTGAACACTACAACAGCCAACTCTAAGTCATGGGTTGTGTAGTTCTTCTCATGAACCTTCAACTGTCTAGAGTCATAAGCTATAACCTTGCCATTCTGCATTAAGACACAACCCAAACCAACTCTAGATGCATCACAATACACCACAAAACCTTGAGTACCTTCTGGTAAAGTCAAAATTGGAGCAGTAATCAACCTCTTTTTCAATTCCTGAAAGCTTTTCTCACAAGCTTCAGACCATTGAAATTTCACTGTCTTCTGAGTCAACTTGGTCAAAGGAGATGCAATAGACGAGAACCCCTCAACAAACCTTCTATAATAACCAGCTAAATCCAAGAAACTCCTAATATCAGTTGGATATGTGGGTCTAGGCCAATTCTGCATGGCCTCAATTTTCTGAGTATCAACTTTAATTCCATCACCAGACACAATGTGGCCTAAGAATACCACGGACTCAAGCCAAAACTCACACTTAGAGAACTTGGCATACAACTCCTTATCTTTCAAAGTCTGAAGAACTATTCTGAGATGACTAGCATGATCATCTTCAATCCTTGAATAGATTAGTATGTCATCAATGAAGACGATAACAAACATATCTAAATAAGGTTTGAAGACTCTATTCATAAGGTCCATGAATGCTGCCGGTGCATTGGTCAAATCAAAAGACATGACCAAAAACTCATAATGACCATATCTGATTCTGAAAGCTGTCTTTGGAATATCACTTTCCCTTACTCTTAATTGATGATAGCCTGATCTGAGGTCAATCTTCGAAAAATAAGTGGCACCCTGAAGCTGATCGAAAAGATTATCAATCCTCGGAAGAAGGTACTTATTCTTGATGGTAACCTTATTCAACTGGCGGTAATCTATACACATCCTAAGGGAACCATCTTTCTTTCTCACAAACAAAATCGGAGCGCCCCAAGGTGAGACACTTGGTCGAATGAAACCATTATCTAGGAGATCTTTCAACTGCTCTTTCAACTCTGATGGTGCCATTCTATATGGCGGAATAGAGATGGGATGAGTATCAGGAATGAGGTCTATGCCGAAATCTATTTCTCTCTCAGGAGGAATTTTGGGTAGATCATCAGGAAAGACTAAGTGATAGATACAACCCTTCGAAACTGACTTTCTCGCCTTAAGGTACGAAATGAAACGACCCTTAGGCACTGCTAAACTACTGCTCCACTTTATGACTGGCTCACTCGGAAACTGAAACTTGACTATTTGAGTTCTATTATCTATTGATGCATAACAAGCATGAAGCCAGTCCATACGTAGAATGACATTGAAATCTACCATGTCTAACTCAACTAAATCAGCCATGGTGCTCTTGTGATTGATAGAAACGGGACAATCGCGATAAACTCTTTCTACTAGAATAGACTCCCCAACAGGTGTAAAAACACAAAAGGGTTCACAAAGTCTTTCAGGAAGAACATCAAACTTATTTGCAACATAAGGAGTTACAAAAGATAAACTTGCTCCTGGATCTAACAAATCATACACATCAAAAGCAAAGACTTTGATCATACCAGTGACAACATTTGGAGAGTTCTCTTGCTCATGGCGACTGGTGATTCCATAGAGGCGGTTTGCTCCTCCGCCAGTACTAAAAGTAGCTCCTCTAGGTGCCGTCCTGTCTGGGGGAGCAACTGATGAAGGTTAGGCCCTACTGCCTGAATTTCCACTACCTTGCCTGTTCTTATGGCACTCCTTCATGAAGTGACCCTCTTGTCCACACTTAAAACAACCTATCTGACCATCACGGCATTTCCCCAGGTGGGTTCTACCACACCTAGCACATGCAGGAAACAAATTACCTCCTTGTGCCACACTACCTGAAGACTGTGCTGGTCTAGCCTTGAAGTCCTTCAAATTCTAACCATTATGCTCACCTTTGTATCTGGGTGCAGGTGCCCTAACAGATGATGGAGCAGGTCCCTTTTGCCTTTGTTGAAAGGACGGACAGTTCGCATTACCTTTCTGCTGCCCGGACTCATTACCGGTCTTAGCTTTCTTATTTCTAAACTCTTTCCTATCCCTCAGCTTCTCTTCCTCAACCTGCTGTACATAAACCATCAACCTGGATATGTCCATGTACCCAATAAGCATTGCAGCCCTACCTTCCTTACTCGACAACCGAGACAGCCCAGCAACAAACAAGCTCATTCTACTCCTCATGTCCGCAACCATCTCCGGAGCATAACGAGATAGTTGGGTGAACTTCAACCCGTACTCATGAACACTCAAAGAATCCTGCTTAAGTGTGAGGAACTCACGTACCTTGGCCTCTTTCAATTCTTGAGGAAAGAAACGCCCTAAGAAAGCTTCCTCAAAACAGGCCCAACTCGCAGGTGGTGCATTCTCCACTCTGCCCCCTTTCCACTGGTCGAACCAAGTTCTAGCAACATCATTTAATTGATACGTATCTAGTTCAACCCGCTCAGTATCTACCACATACATCACATCAAAAATCTTCTTCAGCTCCTCAATGAAGTTCTCTGGATCCTCAGTAGTGCTCGAACCCATGAAACTCGGAGGATTCATCCCCAAGAACTCACGAATCCTTGAAGTGTCAGCTCCTTCATGTCGAGCTCCCCTTTGCTGACCAATCTGATTAGTTACAGCTTGACTCAAAATCCTAATTGCTTCTCTGAACTCAGCATTAGAAATTTCCCCTTGATGTTGCACTCCAGGTGCATAAGGTAATTCTTGCTCCTCAACATAACGTCTAGGAAGACCCACTCTGCCAACTCTTCGTGGAGGCATGATTATCTGAAAACATGCGCAAGCACGAATTAGAAAGAAACTTTTTATAGATAAACTCTAACGCACGAGATGAGTGTGAAAGAAATGAGAAATCTTCCTAAGTGTCGTAGCCTCCCAATTATGGATGTGGCGCGCTTCACACCGATAACTAGGACTCTATAGACACGGCTTCATAGACTCCCTAGGACTCTTGAACTCTGTGCTCTGATACCAAGTTTGTCACGCCCCGAGCCTACACCCTGGGCGGGACCGGCACTCTGAGACTATTGCTGGCCCCAAGCGAACCCTTGGCCTAGCTTTCTTAATTCAGCGGAAACCTAACTCAACAGAATAACTCAATGCACTGAAAGATCATAAAGCAACCTAACTGATAAAATCTGGCCAACAGGCAACTCGCATCTCAAAATAGAATATTTATATATATACATAGCTAAGAGACTCAATACTAACTGGCTGACTGTCTATGAAGCCTCTATAACACTGAGATGGATGTTGGGACAGACCCTGCAACATCCTAATAAAACAAAACTAGGAACACAAAATAACAGAGTCCTCCGTAAAGCAAGGAGGCTCACCACTGACTCTGGAGTGCTCAGCTGGATCAACGGTGTGCTGGATGCTGATCCTGGGTACGTGCATCTGCATCATCATAAGATGCAGGCCAACTGGCATCAGTACATTGAATGTACGAGTATGCGAGTTGGATAGCTAAACCACAACTTAAGCTTGAAAGGAGTACAAGAGAACACTTACATTGGCTCTGTTCGACTCATAAATACTTAACTCAACATAAAGCAATAAGACACATGCAATACATAAAGCTTGTAAAACATTGTAAACACCTTAGTTCGTTAAGGATAAAGCAATAACAAACTCAACTTTACGTATATAAAAGTAATATAACTTTAGTGAGAGATTCTTTAACCGACAACCACCACTATGAGCCCTAGTGATGATACAACGTTTTACCTCACGTTGCCCAAGGACCATCCTATACCTTGCCGTGATATAGGACCTTACTTTACTTAGTGGATCCACTAGCTTAACTTACGTGATCATCTAAAAAGAATGACCCGTCAAGTCCCATGTTGGCTACATGGTTCTTATGGAGAGTTAAATTAATATGAACTCGCGTCCCCAATTCGGTGCTCAATACTACTCCCAAAAATACTTTAGCTCATAAGTGTTTTCAACACATCTTTCTTTAGTTTGAGATAATTGCTCAAAGCTTAGCCCAAAGGCTCTCTTAGAAAAACATAATTTCTTGCTTACTCAAATGTAAAAACATTTATAAACTTATTTGGGAATACTTAGTTCCCTAATAACCTTTGAGAAAAGAACTCAACTCTATACTCTTGGCTTAACTTGAAACTTGAGCCTTAAAACGAAGTTAAAACGTTTAATAAAGACTCTTGAACAACTTTAAAACTTGCTTTGACTTGCTTCTTAACTTCTAATCTTGACTCTAACTTCACTTGACTTTGATCCTATCTTTCCTCGAATTGGATTATGAATTCAAGGGTAATGATCTCATGTTTTTGGATGAGTTCTTGATGTTTAGATGTACCTTAGGGTGTTGAAAACAACTATAAAACATAGGTACATTACCAAGGAACATGCATGAAAAAGTGGGGAATGAATGGGAAGGGTTGGCGTCCTTGGCGCTCTGAGAGGTGTTGGGCGCCAGCCCTCAAAGTTCAGAGGGCCGGCTGGGGCGCGCTGGCAGGCGCGTCGCCCCAAGAGGGAAACTTCAGAACCCCTTTTGGGGAGCGCTGGCAGGCGCGACGCCCCACCCCTGTCCCTAGAAAACTCGACTTTGCTCCTTCATTTTTCCAACTCTAAACCACCTTAACTTCAAAGGTTCCAGCCGCAAACACTTAAAATCATAAAACCCCTCAACATATAATAGATTCAACTAGAAAACATAATCGGAAACATGTCCCAAATTAACAAGAAATTCAACACAACCATAAGATTTCAACATACACAACTAATCTTTTTCTTTGAAATTAAAATGAGTTTGGCGTGTGGGGGATTGAACCAACCCAACACTATGATCTCACATACCTTAATAGGGATCACCCCCTACGAAAACCACGACGATCTTTACGAACTTTGCTTTTTCTTTTCCTTTCTCCTCTTCTCTCCTTTTCTCTCAAGAACCCTAACTCTCACTTTTAAAAGGGAAAACTGATTTAAAATCTGTCTAGATCCGTAATAAACAACCAAAAGAAAAGGTGAGGGAAAACACCAAACTACCCATAAAATTTCGGATGAACTTCCCTTACCAACAGCCCAACTTCGAAAGGGCATAACTCACTCATACGAACTCGAAATCGAGTAAACTCGGCGGCGTTGGATAGATCATTCCAAGGGATTTCCAAACATAACTGTAAATACACCTAATTCATCCTGATCTAGGAGTTATGACTGTTCAAAGTTGACAAAAAAACTCACTTTTTTCCATACTTAACCAAATTTCCAGATTTTGAATTCTTTCCAAAAATGACTATTTCCAATTTCAAGCTTCTTCATAGTTATTTCAAATTGCAAGATGTCACACTTCAATTGACGTTATTACAAGTTATATGAACTTTTCTTCGTCTAAAATACATAAATATAAAGAAATAGTAAATATGAAAAACAAAAGGCAATGTTTATATAGTAATAACTATTTTGAATAAACTTCCTAACAATCTAAATCACATAAGTAGCATTGATAAATAAATTCATTCTTTTGTCTTGAGCATAAAAAGAAATCATGACAATTTTCTAAATTTTAGAAAAAGATATTCAGAAGCATATATTGCAACATTACATACTAATGTATATACTAAGCAAAAAAAGAATTATTATATCAACAAAATTATTTTCCTCAAGTACTCGAGGTTATAGAATATACCCTCTTACGATAGAATGATTTACTTCATCAGAATAGTGGTACCTCATATTCTGCTAAACTTCAAACTCACTCAACGACAATAATGTGAGTTATTTTTTAGCCAAAATCATCACTTATGTATAGGGAAAGTGTCCATTTTGACCCTTCAAATATAATATTTAGTCCCTTAAGTTTGTTAGTGTGGTCACTTTGGTCTAAATAATAAAATGAGAACAAAAATATCCTCAATTCCATTTTTGTTTAGAAATTAGATAAATATGCCTCTTTATAGCTAATTTTTATTTCATTGTTAAGTGCTAATAGAAATTCAAAGCAAATGACCTTACTGTATTGATGTCTACTATTTTTTTTTAAATCATATCTTATTATGTTAGTAACAATATAATCATCTTATTTCACATGTTTATATATTTGCAGTGTTATATATGATGTTCATGTTAATTAGAAATCACCTTAGTACTCAACACTCAATTGATAGAATGAAAAATTGGGTGTGTCATCCCAATTAGGGAGGATAAATTAGCAAAGATAATATGTTGATTATTCATGTTTTAAAATTAATGATGTGGCCGAATAATAATTGATCATGCATAAAAAATGATTTTGCAAAATTGGAATTAAAAAATAATAGCATGAATATGTCTTTTCTCAAACAACAATGATATAAATGAGTCAAGCTTTTATCGATGACATAAATAAACTTTTTCTCAAACATATTTAAGCCTTTTCCATTTATTTTATCTAAAATTAGTCTAAATTAATTTTATCATACATAGCATGAAAAATAAGAAATTAATACTCCTTCCCTGAGCTCTCCAGTTCAGCAAGAAAAGGGTGATTTTTTTCCTAATATCTATCCCTGTCTTTGACGGATAGAGTTATGTGTGGAATTAGTCGAAGTGCGTGCAAATTGAAAGTGGACGGTATCTTGTGAAATTAATTGAAATGCGTGCAAGTTAATCCGGTCACCATGATTATCAAATATCAAAAAGGAAAATTGTGGAGCATTAATTTAAGTGACAGCAACAACATTATAACAAGTTCTTCTCTATTCTTATATGTAATGACCCTCCTGGTCATTTCTGTGTTTTGCCTTCTATGTGTTGTTTAGAGCGTTCTTGTAGCGACCCCAAGTCATTTATGACTTGCTGGGACTGACAGTTCGGTCACCTGGTCGTTCGTTTGGTTATTGTGCGAGTTTTAGTGTTTTTGGAGCTTATGAACCTTGAAAGATCATTTTCGATCAAAAGTTCAAGAAGATGACATCGGAATCCAATTCTGATGATTCCATCAGCTCCAGAAGGGTCATTTTAGGCTAGTAGCATGGTCGGCATGACTCCCGAGATTTTCAGTGTGAGTCAGTGCGATTATGCATTTTTACTTTAAGTTTAAGCCTACGTTTGACTTTAGTTAACATTCTGAGTAAACGCGCTCGGATGAGAATTCTGTCAGCGCGGTCAGCTCCGGAATGTGGAGTTTGGTCTAGATTGACCCTTCTTTTGTGTCCCGAGGTTTCCGATAATTTTCTGAGCCCTTTTCTGGTTTTTGACTTAAAATGACATTTGGGTGTGGGACCCACTTTTTATCAAGATGACATCGTATGGAAATTTTGACTATGCCATTGAGTCCGGAATATCGAATTTGGTATGGTTGCATATCTTGTTTGCGTGCACGGGGTTCCGAATTCGGAGCACCCCGTCGAAGTTTTTAAGTTTTGGGGAAAATGCAGAAAAATCTGCACTTTTGGAAAACCTTAAAAACCTCAGCTCTCAACCGAAGTAGGCAATTCGAAGTGCAGGAGCTTCGTATTTTTGGTGGCTTCACTGTAGAGTGTTTGAAAGTTGTTGGGTGTGCGTCGTTCGAGGTAAATTTGGTTATAAACCTGACTGTTAGGCCCTTTTTCGAGCTTTTGTTTTTGGCATTCTTGTTTTGGTCATATCTCACTCATTTTAGCTCGATTTTGGGTGATTTGAAGACCCACGTGTTGGGAATTGTCATGGCTACGTCGTAGATTGTTCAAGGAGTGCTAGTCACCTTTCGATTCTCGTAAATTCCGAGTTTAGATTGCTGCATGTTTTCTTTTAAGTTGATTAAAGTATGGTTTTCTTGCATGTTGGGTTTTGCTGCGTTTTGAGGCCCGAATTGTGTTCCATTTTGGAACACAAGTTCGGGGTACTGCTTAGGGTCTCTTGACGGAGTCAAATTTGGACAGTTCGGTGCGGGTCCTATGATTCCCGTTTTGACTCCAAAATTGACCCGTCTCTGTTTGTTGCAATTTTGGTGTCTAAATGACCGTACTAACGTTGTGATATTATATTTGATAGAGTGACAGCGTTCAAGGGTCGTTCGGGAAGGAAAAGCTCCAACAAAGTGATTTGGAGGTGCGTGGTCAGCCTTAAGGTAGGCTACGGCTTCCTTTCTATTAGATTGAGCTTAATTGTGTAAAAGCATGTCGATTGGAGTGAATTGGGGGTGGGTACCAGTTTCCTACATTACTTTGATTAGATACCTCATGTTAGGATCGATTGGCCATATTTCGGGTATAGTATCATGTTAACCGGTTTAGTAGAGTTGCATACTTATGTGCTAAATGTTATTGTATGTTTGTATGCTATGTGTTGTATATTTGTTCATACTTAACCGTAAGCATGATGTCCTTAGTCTAGGTTAGGCTAGCATTATCTTAGACTTATGACCCGTATGGGCTTGACAACCTTGACTTTCTACCGACGTTGTTTGGTTGACTTAGCTCTTTGTAGACTAGAGTAACAGACTTGAGTTTGATAGTTTGAGCCTTAGATTAGGCACTATCGTTGCCTGCTGCACTTCTATATCTTCTCCCTCTCATTCTGCGGTTCCGACGCATTCTCGAAGGTTCGGTGCATCACTAGAGGCGTCATGTAACATCCAGCAATTTGAATTAACTATGAGAAGGCTTAGAATTGGAAATAGTCACTTTTGAGAAGAATTAAAAATCTGGAAATTTGGTTAAGTATAGGAAAAAAAGTGAGTTTTTGGCCAAATTTGAACAGTCATAACTCCTAGATCAGGATGATTTAGGAGTAGTTCCAGTTATGTTTGCGAAGCTCGTGGAACGATCTTTCCAACGCTGCCGATTTTGCTCGATTCCCAGTTCGTATGAGTGAGTTATGCCCTTTGGAAGTTGGGCAGTTGGCAGGGAAATCCGTGTGGAAATTGTAAGGGTATTTTGGTCTTTTCCCTAACCAATTCTTTTGGTTATATTAGTGAGTTAGACTGATTTTTTGATCAGTTTTTACCATTTTAAAAGAGTGAGAGCAAGGGTTTGAGAGTGAAGAGGAGAAGAAGAGGAAGAAGAGAAGATCAAGCAAGGTTTCGAAGAAGATCGTCGTGGATATCGTCGGGGGTGATCCCTACTAGGTATGTGAGTTCATAGTGTTGGGTTGATTCTTCCCCTCACACGCCAAAATCATTTTATTATTGAGAAAAGATTGGTTGAGTTATTGATGTTGTTAGTTGCGTTGTTGGTTGTGTTGTTGAAATTCTTGTTGATGAGGGATATGATTTGGTTGTGTAGTTGAGTTGAATCTCTTGTATGTTGAGGGATTTTGTGCTTCTAAGTGTTTGGGGCTGAAACCTTTGTTATTGGAAGGGTTTAGAGTTGGAGAAAAGAAGGAGAAAAGTCGAATTTTTGGGGATAAGGGGTGGCGCGTCGCGCCTTGCAGAGCGCCCCAAGAAGTGTTCTGAACTTCACCCCTTGGGGTGCCGCGCCTTGCAGAGCGCCAGCAAGACCCTTCTAAATTCAAGGGCTGGCGCTCCGCACCTTGCAGAACTCCAAGGACACCAAGTTTCCCCTTTCATTTCACACTCTTTCATGCATGTTCCTTGGTATTGTACCTATGTTCCATAGTTGTTTCCAACACTTCAAGTTACGTTTAAATGTCAAGAACTCATCCGTAAACGTGTGATCATATACCTTGAATCCATAATCCATTTCAAGGCGAGTTAGAATCAAAGTCAAGTGAAGTTAGAGTCAAGTCAAGCAAAGTTAAGAAGTAAGTTCAAGCAAGTCTTTAGAGCTTTTCAAGAGTCGTTATTGAACGTTTTAACGTCGTTTTAAGGTTCAAGTTGCAAGCCAAGCAAAGAGTATAGATTTTCAAGCTAAGAAAATAGTCTCAAGTTTCAAGTCGAGTAAGAGTCTCAAGTTTCAAGTTAAGTCAAAAGTTTAAAGTTGAGTTCATTTTTCTATAAAGGCTATTAGGGAACTAAGTATTCCCAAAGGAGTTTATAAATGTTTTTACATTTGAGTAAGAGGGGAACCATGTTTTCCAAAAGAGCCTTTGGGCTAAGTTTTGAGTAATTATCTCAACTAAAGAAAGATGTGTTTAAAGCACTTATGAGCCAAAGTATTTTGGGAGTAGAATTGAGCACCGAATTGGGGACACGAGTTCATATTAACTCAACTCTCCATAAGAACCATGCGCCAACATGGGACTTGATCATTCTTTTTAGATGATCACGTAAGATTAAGCTAGTGGATCCACTAAGCAAAAGTAAGGTCCTATATCACGGCAAGGTATAAGATGGTCCTTGGGCAACGTGAGGTAAAATGTTGTATCATCACTAGGGCTCATAGTGGTGGTTGTCGGTTAAAGAACTTCCCACAAAAGTTATATTACTTTTATATAAGCAAAGTTGAGTTTGTTATTGTTTTGTCATTAATGAACTAAGTTGTTTATACTGTTTTACAAGCTATTTATATATTGCATGTGTCTTATTGCTTTATATATTTGAGTTCAGTTGTTCATGAGTCGAACAGAGTCAAGGTAAGTATTCTCTTGTACTCCTTTCAAGCTTAAGTTGTGGTTTAGCTTTCCAGCTCGCATACTCGTACATTCCATGTACTGATGCCAGTTGGCCTGCATCTTATTATGATGCAGACGCAGGTACCCAGGATCAACATCCAGCACGCCGTTGATCCAGCTGAGCACTCCAGAGTCAGTGGTGAGCCTCCTTGCTTTCCGGAGGACTCGGTTATTTTGTGTTCATAAGTTTTGTTTTATTAGGATGTTGCGGGGTCTGTCCCAACATCAATCTCAGTATTATAGAGGCTTCATAGATAGTCAGTCAGTTAGTTTTGAGTCTCTCATCTATGTATATATATAAGTATTCTATTTTGAGCCTCGAGTTGCCTTTTTGGCCATATTTTATCAGTTGGGTTGTTTTATAACTTTTCATTGCATTGAGTTATGCTGTTGAGTTAGGTTTCCGCTGAGTTAAGAAAGCCAGGCCAATGGTTCTCTTGGGGGCCAGCAATGGTCTTCGAGTGCCGGCCACACTCAGGGTGTAGGCTCGGGGCGTGACACGTGGGATTGAGATAGTATAGGCTTGGAGCCTTTTCTATGATTTCTTAGAGTGGACGGCGTTCCACGGTGGCTGTTGTTGGATTGGATCCTATTGGAGATATCATCACCCCCGGGGTCGTTCTTTCTAGCTAGGCTGGGAGCGTATCGCTGGCTGGGTAGACTCGGTGATTTCGATGATCCCCTTCGGGCCTCTCTTTCTAGCTGGGCTAGGAGTGTGTTGCTGGCTGGGTGTCCCCGGGTTGCTCTTTCTAGCTGGGCTGGGAGTTGACTGCATGGTAGGACGACTCGCGATATCTGCCTCACTCACGGGTCCCTCTTTCTAGCTGGGCTGGGAGTGGACTGTTTGGTTGGGTGCCCCCTAGGGTCACTCTTTCTAGCTGGGCTGGGAGTGCATTGCTGGCTGGGTGGTGTCTGATGGATTATCATGGTTACTTTGGGTTGGGAGCCCGGTCTTCTTCTTTCTCAATAGACTTAGCTATTTTGTGTACCTGTCGGGCTTATGGGGGTTCGTTCAGGTTTTATTAGAACTTGCGCACGAGTGTACCTTCTGGGCTTATGGGGGTCCAGTTAGGTTTAGTTTAGTTGTACTTAGTTTATTTTCGGTATGCTCGTGTGCTTTCTTTTCATATCCTCTTTGACCTCTCTGTGTCTAGATTCTATCTTTTCTTATTATTTTTACCCTTTTTACTCAGTCGGTGTAACATCCGGTGATTTGAAATAGCTATGAAGAGGCTTAGAATTCGGAAATAGTCATTTTGGAAGGAATTTAAAAATCTGGAAATTTGGTTTAAGTATGGGATAAAAAGTGAGTTTTTGGCCAACTTTGAGCAGTCATAACTCCTAGCTCAGGATGAGTTAGGTGTTGTTCCAGTTATGTTTGCGAAGCTCGTAGAGTGATATTTCTAACGCCGTCGAGTTTGCTCGATTCCGAGTTCATATGAGTGAGTTATGCCCTTTGGAAGTTGGGCAGTTGGCAGAGAAATCTGTCCGGAAAATGTAAGGGTATTTTGGTCTTTTCCCTAACCAATTCTTTTGGTTATATTAAGGTGTTAGACTGATTTTTATTCAGTTTTGCCTTTTAAAAGTGAGGGTTAGGGCTTTGAGAGAGAAGAGGAGAAGAAGAGGAGAAGGAGAAGAAGGAGCTAAGTTCGTCAAAGATCGTAGTGGATATCGTCGGGGGTGATCTCTACTAGGTATGTGAGTTCATAGTGTGGGGTTGGTTCTTTCCCCCATACACCAAACTCTTTTATTTCCATAAGAAAAGATTGGTTGTGTTGTTGAAGTTGTTGGTTGTGTTTGTTGAAGTTGTAGTTGTGATGGGTTGAAGTTCTTGTTGGTTTGGTGTATGATTTGGTTGTGTTTTGAGTTGAATCTCTTGTATGTTGAGGGATGTTATGATCCTTAGTGTTTGGGGTGGGAACCTTTGAAGCTAGGGAGGTTTAGAGTTGGAGAAAAGAGGGAGAAAAAGTCGGATTTTCTGGGGAAGAGGCTGGCGCGTCGCGCCTGCCAGCGCCCCCCAAAAGGGACTCTGAAGTCCAGCCTTTGGGGCGGCGCGCCTCTCAGAGCGCTAGCAGGCCCCTTCTGAACTTTGAGGGCTGGCACTCCGCGCCTTGCAGAGCGCCAAGGACGCCAATCTTTCCCATTCTTTCCCCACTTATTCATGCATGTTCTATGGTATTGTACCTATGTTTCATTGTTGTTTCCAACACTCCAAGGTACGTCTAAAAGTTAAGCACTCGTCTATAAACGTGTGATCATATACCTTGAATCCATAGTTCAATTCAAGGCGAATTCGGATCAAAGTTAAGTGAAGTTAGAAGTCAAGGCTTAGAGGTTAAGAAGTAAGTCATAGAAAGTTTTCAAAGTTATTCAAGAGTCTTCATTGAATGTTTCAACTTCATTTGGTAAGGCTCAAGTCTCAAGTTTCAAGCAAAGCATTGAGTTTCAAGTTGAGTAAAAAGTATAGAGTTTCAAGTTAAGCAAAGAGCTTAAAGTTGAGTTCATTTCTCAAAAGCTATTAGGGAACTAAGTATTCCCAAAGAAGTTTATAAATGTTTTTACATTTAAGATGAGAGGAAACTGAGATTTCCAAAAGAGTTTTGAGCAGTTGAGTACTATCTCTTTTAAGAAAAAGATGAGTTTTGGGAAAGAGTTTTCAAGAGCAATTACCTCTTTTAAGAGGGTAGCTTTGAGTAATTATCTCAAATTAAAGAAAGATGTGTTTAAAACACTTATGAGCTAAAGTATTTTTGGGAGTAGTCTTGAGCACCGAGTTGGGGACATGAGTTCATATTAACTCAACTCTCCATAAGAACCATGAGCCAACATGGGATTTAACGGGTCATACTTTTTAGATGAATCTGTAAGTTTAGCTAGTGGATCCACTTAGCATAGTTAGCTTCCTATATCATGGCAAGGTATAAGATGGTCCTTGGGCAACGTGAGGTAAAACGTTGTACCACCACTCAGTTTCTTAGTGGTGGTTATCGGTTAGAGAAACTCTCACAATAGAAAATTGCATGGTTCCTCGAGGGGTTCTGCTTAGTATGGATGGGGGTATGGGACTTCATTCATGCATTTCACAAGTAGACTTTGAGAGGAAGCGTGGTATTTTTATGATATTATAAATATGATTTTGACGTCATGTTTTAAATAGTTTTCAAGCTTTATATATCGCATGTGTCTTATTGCTTTATATATTGAGTTCAGTCTTTCATGAGTTGAACAGAGCCAAGGTAAGTGCTCTCTTGTATTCCTTTCAAGCTTAAGTTGTTGTTAGCGGTCCAGCTCGCATACTCGTACATTCCATGTACTAATGCCAGTTGGCCTGCATCTTATTATGATGCAGACGCAGGTACCCAGGATCAACATCCAGCACGTCGTTGATCCAGTTGAGCACTCCAGAGTCAGTGGTGAGCCTCCTTGCTTTCCGGAGGACTCGGATATTTAGTGTTCCTAGTTTTGTTTTTATTAGAATGTTGCGGGGTCTGTCCCAACATCAATCTCAGTATTGTTAGAGGCTTCATAGACAGTCAGTTAGTTAGTATTGAGTCTATCATGCATGTATATATAAATATTCTATTTTGAGACTCGAGTTGCCTTGTTGGCCAATTTGTATCAGTTAGATTGCTTTATGACTTTTCATTGCATGGAGTTATTCTATTGATTTAGGTTTCCGCTGAGTTAAGAAAGCCAGGCCAAGGGTTAGCTTGGGGGCCAGCAATGGTCTTCGAGTGCCGGCCACGTCCAGGGTGTAGGCTCGGGGCGTGACAGTCGGCCTTTGATGCCTACTGCGTACCTGTTGTTTGATACTCATGCTACACTTTGCATCTATTTCGTGATGCAGGTCCCAGTACTAGTTACCAGCGGTGATTAGTTCCAGCCTTCTTTTGCAGTTGTGACTCGGAGACGAGGGCGAGCACTTGGGGTTTTGGGTTTGTTTTGTCTCGTTCTTTTGTTTTAGCTAGTCTTGTTACTTTTGAGACACGCTTTGTTGTGGTCCACTTTTGGGGCTTGTATTCTTTATTAGATAGCTCTGTACTAGTGACTTCCAGGTTCTGGGAGGGATTTCTGTATATATTTATTTTGGTTTGCTTCCGCCTTGTTGTCCTTGTTTAGATTATTGTTTTCGCTAGTTTCTTCCCTTTCGCTCATTGCTTGATGTTCTGGGTTACAGGTTGGCTTACCTACTGATAGGGTATAGTAGGTGCCATCATGACTCGAGAAATCGAGTCGTGACATTATAGTACCATTTTTGCTGCTTAAAAACCAAAAGTCTTGTAGTGGAAATCGCTAATGTAAAAGATGCCTATAATGTGTTTGATAAAAAGTCTCCACTGAATTTTTTGTGAATATTAAGTAGAAATGAGTAAAATCCCCTTTCACCTCATCAACCTTTAAGGTAATTACAGGAAAAATCTATCGTCATTGGGTTCGGGTGGATCCTAAAGTTATGATATATGCTCAAGTGTAGTTGTGACCATTTCATTCAAAAGCGTAATCATGTGTCGACAATATACATCTGCCCCTGACGTTGGTAACTCAAAAATAGAAGCATAGATAATTCAAAAGTCAATGAATTGTATTTTAGTATTATCAATGAACTAACTGTCAATATATTTTATTCTTCTTAATTTGTCCTTTCAAGTTCATTGTTAACCAATTACAACAAGTTGAATTAATAATCTCTTTTAGACATCGTCCCATGTGAAGACGTATATATATAATACCAACTTATAATAATAATAAAGTCAATGAGTTGTATCTTAAATAATCTTGGAATTATTGTACATCCAGATCTACCTATTTCAACTATACTTCATTTAGCAAACAACTCTCTTTGCCATTATTTCTCAAACAAGGGCTTCTAGTATTGCTAAACTTCAGAGGTAAGTTCATCTTCAAAACTCTCTTGTTTTCTTTATCATTGATCTACCATGGATTTCATTTTTCATTACGACTCAAAAGATATGATTAACAGAAAGATTTTTCTTTTGAAATTATCTCTTGAAGATTCTTCTTCTAAGTTGTTTTGATCCGTTAAAATTAAGCACTTTAAGTCTTGGTCAAATATTTAACAAACTCGAACGGTAAGATCTAAGGGGAACTATGAAAAACAAGAAAAATCAGAAATGTCCCGTAAACAAAGCAGCCTCCTGCACAAAACATCCAACGTTAGTAGAGTACTGTAGAAACATTAGTGGCTTCTTTCACGGCTCAAACTCATGATCTATAGGTTACATGGAGACAACTTTACTGCTGCTCGTAGGCTCCCGTCAAATCTCATAAACCACAACACCAAAGTTGCATCAGACAGACATCATCTTCATTCACAAGCTAATTAACAATCTCCACAAGTCTAAGTCAACTTGTAATATGAATATTAGGTAGACGTACATATTTTAAAAATTGATTAAGAAGATGATGGTTATTAAAAAGACTTGAAAAGTCAATGAATTGTATTTTAATCTCGGGATTAGTTGTCAATCTCTACTTGTCGGGCCATTCAGTTTTGTATATCATATGGTTTGAAGGAATGAAAGAATATGATGGTTGTTGAAGTGCATGACCATCTCATCTAAAAGGTTAAGTTGTTCGTCAAAATAATTTCATCTGACCTTGATCAATATCTCGACAAAATTAATAAGAATAATAAAATACTATACATTTTTTGTTCTGAAAATACAAATGCTATCCACTACTAAATATGAAAATCTGTTTGTGTGAAAAAAAATTGACAACTTACAATTTTTGACTTTTTAATTAAAGGAAAGGAAGGGAAATTGCGATCATGGAAAGAGGAAAACAAAATCAAGAAGAAAGAGAGGAAGAGAAAGCAAACAACTCATCGGTATGTTTAAGAAAACTCTCTATAGCTATGTTAGGTGCCTACATAAAAAAAATGACATATATTTTACGTAATACTTTCTTATAGATTATATTTTTAATTGTATATATGTTCTACTTTGTTGTTTCAATTTCTTTAGCATGATCAAAACTTTTATTGTAGATATCAATATGCTTCTAGTTCTTGGTTTTTTTTGTATCAACTTATTATGTTCATAATTTGCGACACGATTTTTCACATTAATACCATTTTTTACTTTAAGCATTTTCAAAAATGTCATAAAGAAAAAGAATTTGTTGCTAAGTTATATATATATATATATATATATAGATATATATATATATATATATATTAAGTGGTATGCGCATTATAACAAGTTAATTATAAATTGTAGACGAAGATCAAAGTCTAACACAAGAAGATCTCACTCTTTAGAAAGATAAATTGTTAAGATACCTAGCATCCGGTCAATCAAAGTTACATATGGAGAACAAAAAAAATGATAAATTGATATTTTTATTTGAATTTCATTTGATTAATAATTAAAAAAAGATGTACCCTTTCAGGTTGGGACAATTAAAAAACGATTTAATCTAAAAACCTCTAGCACCAAATTTCAATATGCAAGTAGATGATAAATTAAATTACTATAACGGTATAAAATTTACAAAATAATAGAAGAAATACTTCCTGACAATATGCATAGAAGTATATGCATTAAGGATAATTAATTTCCATGTTTATAACCTTCCGTGGAAAGTGTATTTTGCAATACTAAACCTTCCATTGGGACAAAAAGTTCCGACTTAGGGTGTGTTTGGTATGAAGGAAAACATTTTCTGAAAAATATTTTTCAATTTTCTCATGTTTGGTTGGCTTATATATTTTGGAAAATGTTTTTCAAATCAACTTGTTATCCTCAAATTTAAGGAAAATGACTTCCCTTAAAAAAATTAAGGAAAAGATTTTCAAAACTCTCCTCCAACCTCAAATTACAATTTTTTTTCTTACCCCTACCCTCCCCATCCAAAAAAATATGAAGAATTTAAAATTACTTTTTTGGAAAAAATCATTTTTTTACACCCTACCCCCAAACCAGCCCCTCCCCCAACCAAAAAAATTAAAACTTAAATTATTATTTTTTTGCAAAATAGTTTAAATTTTAAATTTCATTTTTTTATTTACCCCACCCAACACCTGGCCACCCCCTGTCACAACCCAAAAATGGACATAATGACACTTGTTTTTTCCCACCAAGACAAGTCAGCCTCAACCCAACAAAACGAAAGAAATGCGGAAAGTAAAACAAGAACAAGATAAAAGCGGAAAACTTTTTCATTCTATTATAACCCCAAAACATGATTGTCACGTGTACAAGCCACTAATACATAAGTGTAAAAATGAGAGATAATTACAAGTCCCAATGTCTTTGTTTCTCAAATAGAACAAAACATAAAATAAGGAACAAAAGGGCATGTCGGGATGACAATTAAACAGTACCTGTCAAAAGTCCTTGACAAGCCTCGAAAAATAGGAGAAGAAGAAGAGCAATCACACGGTACCGGGATCGGAACCTACACAAGTGTAGAAGCAAGGAGTGAGTATCAACCAACACGGAACTCACCAAGTAACCAAATAAACAAGGCAAATTAGCTAGAGATCTAATACTCCTTTCATCCCAACCGAACCAAGCTCCTCAAACTACAACATGCATAGAAATCAACCCAACCTAATAGTTTCACAATACACAGTTCCCAAGGTTTAACCATGCAGTTCAATAGTCACACTTCAACAACTAATGCGTATCAAATATGTCAATCGCAAGTAACAAGTAGATCAATCACAAGTATCGAAACACATCAAAGAACAATAGTCAACTCTTGCCGGATCCATTTTCCTTCGGCAAGTAGATCAATCACAAGTATCAAGTGTTTTGCCAGGTGGGATGCAAGTGTTTTTTTTTGTTTAATAGTTAGATAGTTAAAGTGCATGTTTGTGCACTTTGAAAGTTTAAGGTCAAAGATATAATTTGAAGCCAAGTTAAGGGTTCTATTTATGTGTTATGCCAAAAATAAATGATCGATGGCTATAAGAGACGTGTCACCTTATTATTTTAGAAATTGCAATCATATATCATATATATCATATATATATAAGAGAATCCTAGATCCGCCTACGTGGCGCCACCACAAACCAGGATTCCCTTTTAATTTATAATATGGCAGAATGAAACATGAAACATAAGTAAAAGAGAAACAGGACGTCCAATAGAATCATAATCATAACGTAGGAGGGAACGCGAGTGACATATGAGTATAAAAGTGGCCATAATATGCTGGAAGAAAGAGAGGAAGAGGAAGCAAACGACTCGTCAGTATATAGATAACATATTGCATGGTAGAAATATGGCTTTGTAAATTTAATAGGACTAGGAGAATAACATTTGGTCTTTTGGCAGGTGTCATTTTCTGCTCTTCTCAAGGACGTTGCCAATGTTCTGGATTTCATGGAGAGATTAAAGAATGAAGAAGATCAAAAGGCTGTTGGTGTGGATCTAATTGAAAAGCTGACATTTATTTGTACATATGTCCAGCTTTCTTATTCCGATTTTGAGAAGTTTGAAGATATAATGACTAGAAAAAGACTAGAGGTTGAGAATCTGCTTCAACCAATTTTGGATGATGATGGCAAAGACGTCGGGTGTAGATATGTCCTTACTAGCCTCGTCGGTAATATGGATGACTGTATCAGCTTGTATCATCGTTCTAAATCAGATGCCACCATGATGGATAAGCAATTGGACTTACTCCTCTTTAATCTTTATCATCTATCCAAGCATCGTGCTGAAAAGATGTTTCCTCGAGTGACTCAATATGAGGTTCTTCAGAATGTATGTAGCAACATAAGAGATTTCCATGGGTTGATAGTGAATGGTTGCATTAAACATGAGATGGTTGAGAATGTCTTACCTCTGTTTCAACTGATGGCTGAGAGA
>JAJOOS010012701.1:0-20503 GCA_029582725.1 Solanum chiquidenum
AAAAAAAAAACCTGATATAGGGGTTATGACAAAGAGTTCCTTCTTCATCACCATTTTCCTCATCTTGTGTGCTTTAAGTTTTGATTTCCTCCCTTTAGAAAACCCCAAATTGAAAACTTTACACAATTTGAGAAAACCCCAAAAAAAGATTGAAACATTTTGAATTCTTTTTGGATTCTTTTGCTCTTGTACAGGTATGATCATCTTCATGTATATTTGTTTTTTCTTCTCACTGAAAACAAGAATTGAGATTCCAGTAATCCAGTATTTCTTCACTATGTATATGAAGTTGGGTTAAAAGACAATTTTGCCCCTGGAGGTTATGAAATAGTACAGAATTGTTTGTTTTCTTCTTCTTTTTTCCAATTTTTTCGACTGGCTTGTATTGAGGCGCGATTAAATTTGAATTTGTGCATTCTTAGAAAGCGCAATCCAATATAATTTCTTTTATTCTCGTGAGGTAGAATTTTGAGACTTATAATTAAGGATGGATGAATTTGAAACATTTCACCGCAATATATGTGTGGTGAAACATTACAATTTTTTTCCACGCTGTCAATGATAAAATGGACCACATCATTAATTAAATTCGTTAAATTAAAAAATCCTCCTAAATTAAAACATCAACCCAAATTTAATTTATCCGATCGACATTCCCTTTTTAACTTATCACAACACTTAATCTCGCATTCACTTCCTCACAACAACAACACACAATATATAACATTCCATCTAGTGAAATTTGAAAACATTAATATGTACATATCCTAATCCTTATTTTGTGAAGGTAGAGACACGACTTTTGATAGACCTCGACTTAGGTTATACTTTTTTATCAAACTGACATGAGAAAAATCATAAGTTATAGTACTTTGTCTATAATTTTTTAACATACAATTTAAAATTATAAAATATTAAATTAATATAATTCAATTTAGTTTCAAAAATATCTAGTTAACAAAAAAAAAGCTTTAAAACTACTTAAATTAATTTCTTAAAAGAGAATATGATGGCTAATTTAAGTAGAAGGGTAGTAAATTTGGACTGACTATAACTGAGCTCAAGTGGAGTGCAGTGGCTTAGTCAAAGCATAAAAAACGATCAAAGGAAATCGACGGACTTGGTGAACTAAGGGAAATCGAGTCAGTCCGTTGATTTTTTTTACTTATTTAAAATATTATTTGTAAAGAAAATTGACAGATTTATTGATGGATATCCGCCTGTTTTTTTCGCACAAAAATGTGCGAAAACTATTTTAAAAAATTGTTTTTTTGTAAAGAATATCAATGGTGTTCCTTGGTTTTTATTATTTTTTTACGAAAACTGAGACTCTATTAATTTTTGAAGTGCAAAATTATTATTGAAGAGTTTAAATTAAAAAGATAAAAATACTTCATTAAAAAGAGCATGTGATCGAGTGATATAATTGTTCAATGTCATCTAAGTTTGACTCCAAGTAGCTATATATTTTATGTATATTTCTGAAAAATCAACAATAGTTTAAAATTTTCTATATCGATTTTTAATTAATTAAAACTGTCGGACTTCCTCGACTTTAATCGACTCTATCTGTCATTCTGAAATTAACTCAAATCAAACCAATGATGTTAGTCGATCAATTTATTACTATTTTATATGGGAGACACATTTTATAATTAGACCTATATTCTTTTAGTTCGTTGAGATGTAATTAGTCTTTTCTATTTTTCTTTAGGCCTAATTTTTATAACATTATTTAAAACATGACAAGTATTTTGAAACAAATGTAATATTAATTTTAATGATAAATATCAATATAATCAAAGCTCAATATTGACTTGATTCATTTTTAATCAAAGAATATTTACTTGTAATGAATTTTAGTGTTAATTACATTAGATATTCTTATACTGTGATTCAATTATAGATAGAGCCGTATGTACTTTGAATAAAATATTTAAACCTTATAAACTATGAAAAAATCATACATTTACACCTGTTACGACATTATTCCTATTTCTTAAAAACATTATACTTTTTATTTTATGAAAATTCTACACATATGAAACTTCATTTAACTAATCATATATAGTATCATTTTGAATGAGAAAAATAAATTAAATTAAAAACTACAATAAAAAGGAGAAATTTTTATATGATAAAATGTTATAACTAAATAAAATTATAAATAACCTACATATTTAAATTGCAAGAAAGTTACTACTAATAGTTGGTATATTTTATTAATTTGTGTTCATTTCCTACTTACAAGTTTGGAAAGAGCACAGATAAAGAAGGAGATAGGGGAGAGGCGACGTTTACTTAGTAAAACTAAGAGAGCACAAAATTGTAGAAGCTTTATTAGAGAACTAGAGATGTAATTCGTTGTTTGTTTTGTTGGAGGCCTCATTTCTATTAATAGAAATAAGGTGCTCTTTAGTTGTAATTGTTCTTTGGTGGTTATGGTAATCTTTTTACCGTTGTTACACAAAAAAAAAAAAAGTTTGGAAAGATAAATGTTTTGAATTTTTTTTGTTCTTTTTTAATCAACAACACTAACATATTGAGTGTAATTTAATAGGTGAGGTTAGGGGAGGATGGTGTACATATATATACCTTATCCCTACCTTGTGAAAGTAAAAGTATTGTTTCCGATAGGCTCTCAACTCAAGTAATGCATTTCAAAATAGGTATGAAAATCGTATATAATAGTGAAAAATAGTAGTGAAGAAGAGCCATGAGGAAAATATTATATAGAGATATTTAGCGCAAATAAACCTAAATTTTGAAAAGTTCCGCATGAAAATGTGATTTTGTGTAGTGAACTTATTAAGATTTGTTATACTTATTTATGAGAAATATTATGGAAGATATGGCTAAGGATTTGCTCAAATCAAGGAAGATTATATTTGTCAAAATCATAGGAAAATTAGTAATTGTGAAGAAAACTTTTTAAAGAGAATTTCAATTTTAAAATTGAATTTTGAATATATAATATAACTTCTTTATGCTAGTCATCTTCTATAATTGTCAGCTTGTCGAGTGTTTTTTCTGAAATCGTTTTTTTATATTATGTTATATTATATATTTTCTCTAATAATAAAAAAATATATCAGAATAAATAATGTCACTATAAAGAAATTTAATTGTATATACTTGCTAAATATTAGGAAGAATGGGTTAGCTGGATTTACTACAAGAGAAACTGCATGTGAATAATGCAACACACTGATGTATACACATGCAAGTTTTTCGATCCGTCAAAATTTGTGAATAATTTAATAAGATAGGTAAAGCTAAAACATTATCAAACGTCTTGTTTGTCTGATAGAGTTTGTGAACAAGAAGAAATTAAACTTTAATTTGTCAGTCCGATAAAATTTATAAACAGTTCAACAAAATAGGTAGAACAAAAATTAATCTCAAGTTAAGAGCGATTTGTTAGCATAACTTGTGAATAAACATATTTTATCATTCGATAAGACTCGTTAACAATTTAAATTATTCACAAGTCATGAAGATTGTACTAAGGTTATAATTCAACTGATAAAACTTGTGAACAATTAACAAGATATATGGATGAAGATATATAGTATCCAAGTTTTGTCAATCTGATCGAACTCACAACAAGATTTATAAACAATTTTACAAAACAATGTAATACAATATGAAAGATTTTATTAAAGGACTTAATCAATTAGGATTGTCAAGCATCCTGAATGTCTGTCACAACAAGTCATTTTTGTTAATCTGACAAGATTAATAAATAATTTAGCAAGATAGATAGAATAAAAACGAATTCAAATTGGGTCATTGGTGTAACTTGTGAATAAACAATTTTGCTATAAATCTGATAAGACTTGTGAACAATTTAACAACATAGGGTAGAATGGAATTGTACTAAGGTTACAACTTAACCAGTAGAGTTTGTGAACAATTAAAACAATATATAATATTTAAGTCTTTTTAGTCCGATCGAACTTAAGAACAATTGCACAATAAAACAATTAGTATTGTCAATCCTCAAGACTTATAAACAATTTAACAAAATAGGTAAAAATGAAGATTGTACTAAAGCATATAACTTGTGAACAAGTGTAAATGTGGTGATACTTGTGAACAATTTAACACTATAGTAGAATGAAAGATTATATCAAAGTCGACATAACCTGTGAACAATGCAAGTTTTGACAATCCAACAAAACTTGTGAACAATTTCACAATACAGATAAAATGAAAAATTGTACTAAATTATTAGGCAAGTTTTCTCAATTTTGTAAGATTAATGAACAATTTAGCAATATTAGTAGAATGAAGATTGTGCTACAATATGGCATGTCGACATAAATTGTGATTATGTAAATATGGCAAAAACTTCGAAACAATATAATCGTATATATAGTAGAATGAAAGAATGATTTGAAACCGACATAACTTGTGAACGATGCAAGTTTTGTCAATTCAACAAAACTTCTGAACAATTTAACAATATAGGTAGAATGAAAAATTATATTAAAAATATGACCAATATATGTGACATAACTTTTGAACGAGGCAACTTATGCCAATTATGTAAGATTTTCGAGAAATTTAACAAAATAGGTAGGTAGAATGAAGTTTGTGTCAAATTTAATATGATCTATAGAATGTAACGAAGCCGACATAACTTGTGAAGGAGACAAGATTTATCAATCCAACGAAAGTACTTATGAAGAAAAAAAAACAATATAAATAAAATGAAACATTTTACTAAAATCATCAATAAAATGAAACATTATACCAAACAATAAATTTATGACTCATCCAACCAGACTCGTTAAAGCGTAGTTTTTCTTTCTTTCTCAACTAGCAAGAATATTTTTGCACAAATTCCTTGAACAAAGACAAAATTTGAATAACAACCTTAAATTATACTATTTATACAAAATTCCAATTCAAAACATGGTTTTTTTCTCTTGATTTGGATAATATATAAGGTCAAATAAGTAAAGTCATTGTAATTAAGTTTTGAAAGACTTAATATAAGGAACTAAAAAAAGAAAGAAAATCAACTAATTAAAGGAAATTACATGTAATTGACTTTGAAACTTATATCAATAAGAAATAAACTTCTACTAGGAAAAGTAAACATTCTAAAGATTCAATAGAACCAAATAATAAAATTCCCAAATAGAAACATGTGAACAATTAACAATATATATAGATAAAGGTATATAGTATTCAAGTCTCTTTAGTCTGATCGAACTTGTGAATAATTGAACAATACAAGCAATTAGTTTTGTCAAGCCGCAAAACTTATAAACAATTTAACAAGATAGGTAGAATGAAGATTGTACTAAAATCATATGACCTGTCAACATAACTTGCGATCAAGTGTACGTAAATGTGGTGAGACTTGTGAACAATTCAATACTATAGTAGAATGAAGGATTGTATATTTGTATTGAAGTCAACATAACTTGTGAACAATGCAAATTTTGTCAATTCTATAAAATTGAGCAATTTAACAAGATAGGTAGAATGAAGATGATAAAAATTCCATTAAAGTTATATGATCCATCCAATACAATTTTTTTTTTTGCTTGACTTGGTTTTAACAGACTTAATACAAGGAACTAAAAAAAGAAAGAAAATCAAAAGAAATCAACTACTATATATGATTAAAGGAAATTACATATAACTGACTTTGAAACTTATATCAATGAGAAATAAATTTCTACTATTCCTAAGGTAAAGTAAACATCCTAAAGATTCAATAAAACCATATAATAAAATTGTGATTATGTAATTATGGCAAGACTTTGGAACAGTACAATAGTATAGTAGAATGAAAGATTGAATTGAAACCGATATAACTTGTGAACAATGCAAGTTTTTCAATTCAACAAGACTTCTGAACAATTTAACAATATAGATAGAATGAAAAATTATATTAAAAATACGACATGTATGACATAACTGATGAATGAGGCAAGTTTTGTCAATCCAACGAAAGTACTTATGGAAAAAACCAAAAACAATATAGATAAAATGAAACATTAAACTAAAATCAACAATAAAATGAAACATTTTACTAAACAATAAATTTATGACTCATTCAATTACCAGACTTGTTAAACCATAGTTTTTTCTTTCTTTCTCAACTAGCAAGAATATTTTTGCACAAATTCCTTGAACAAAGACAAAATTTGAATAACAACCTTAAATTATCCTATTTATACAAATTTCCAATTCAAAACGTTTTAACAGACTTAATATAAGGAACTAAAAAAAGAAAGAAAATCAAAAGAAATCAACTACTATATATGATTAAAGGAAATTACATATAACATATATCAATGAGAAATTCCTAAGGAAAAGTAAACATCCTAAAGATCGATTCAATAAAACCATATAATAAAATTCCCAAACAGAAAAAACTAATTTGATCATACTTTGGATTATTATTATTATCTATTACAATAATGTATCATCATCTAAATGAGGCAATTCATTAAGATCAAAATCAAGAACTTTACTTGCATTTTGACTTGATGATTCTTCTTGATTATTTGTCAAATGGCTCCTTTGATGACCTCCAAGTGCTTGTCCAGTAGGAAAAATCTTGTCACAAAATTTGCACTTATGAACATTATTATTAATATTATTATTAGATCCATATTGATCATTAATAATAATGTTTCCATAATTACTGATTTCTTGATTTCTCAATTGACCATGATCTTGAGTATTATTACCCTTAATTTCATCGATCGTGTTCTCAATACTGATTTTGAACTTGTTATGACTCGATCTGTGACCACCTAGTGCTTGATGAGTCGCGAACATCCTCCCACACTCATTACATTTGTATTTGACCTCCACTGATTTCTTGAGAACCGGGCTGGGGATCAAGTCCTGGCCCGGTTCCAATTTGACTAGCTCCTTCTCCCTCTTCCTCTTCTTGGTTTCTTCGCGATTCTTTTCTTTACTATCATCAACAACCCCTTTTTTCTTAGATTTATCCTTCAAATCGCGAAAAGCACCTTCTTTTGGAGCACTACCAACTGAATTGCTACTACTCATCATGACCTCTGACCTATTATTATTGTTGTTGTTATTGTTCACGTCTCCATTGACTAAACTTATAAGCTGTTGAACCGCGTCATGTAGCTCCTTATCATCATCCAATACAGTACTACTTACACTCCTCTTGAGAGGGGATCTCCCTCGTCTATCCTTTACACCCCAATCCTTCAAAGGAGGTAGTTCAACCACATCAAAATGAATTCCTCCTCCTCCTTCTTCTTCTTCTTCATCTCGAAGACTAGCAAAACGATCCTCAAAACCCTCATTCACATCCTCAAAACTAGCTCGAAAACCCTTATTTTTCGATATTTTTTTACTAGGGGGTTTCATACCTCTCCATTCTCTATCAGGATGACATCTCATATGTCCAAATAAAGACTTCTTAGATGGGAAATTCTTATGACAAATTTCACAACTTACTACCACATCTCCTATCTCTTCTTCTTCTTCGAGAACAACTTCTTCATCATCATCATAATCATCAAATCTTGATCTTTTTATCGAATATTTTTTTTTCTTCCAAGATTCTTCTAATCTTTGATTTGCTTGAACATGTGCACTACTCATATGTCCACCTAAAGCTTTTCCTGAGCTAAACTCTTTTCCACACTCACAACATATATGATCTTTCTTTTGCTTCATCAACAACAAGTTTTTTTCCTCATCTCCGCAACTTTCATCTTTGTCTTTCTTGAGCTTAATTAGATTTATCTTCACCTTAAAGTTACTTGAAGATAAACCTTTTTCATAAGATCCATTATTTTCTTGATCATCTTCAGCTTCCATTTGTGTGGAGTTGAGAAATCAAGAAAGCAAGAGCTAAAATCAAGAAAATCCTTAAAGGAGAGGAAAGCAATGAAACCCTAGAAGAAAAAGGGAAGACAAAAAGGTTAGTAAGGGAGTACAAGAGACATAAAAAATATGGTAAGTGAGTAGGATTATAGAATTAAAAAAAAATATTAATAAAAAAATATTAAATTAAAAAGTTGAGTAATATGGAAAGAAAAAAGAAATTTCATTTATAGAAAATTCACATCCCAAAATTCAAGCTCGGAAAATTAGCTACTTTGTAAGACGTATAAATGAAAAGAAGAATATATATCTTTTAACACAAAACCTTTTTATTTGGTTTCCTACTTGGTGTCTGGTACTAATAATGGGACGCACTACTAATTCAGATTTACACTATATAGGACTCGTTATACAGATTAAAGGGGAAACAATTCATTATCCAGATTTTTTTTCATATTTAAGGCTCAAACTCGAGAGTGAGTGAATGAGTGAGTGACAAGAGAAATTTAATTAATTGTGTTTAAGATTTAATATATACGTATGAAAAATATTTTTTGATCTTTATACTTTGTATAATTTCTATATAAATAGTACAATTTTTTGATAAAGGGTATTCGACTGATCACACAATATTCTTGTTTAATTACTTATGCATATTAACGTATATTTTTAAAAGAAAAGTATACTATTATATCCGATAAATGACAACTACAAATTAATCACCATGAATAAAATAAAAAGTGAAACTATTGATTTAAAATTTTAAATTCTTATATTATACTAGTATATATTAAGTTAAATACTTAAAAAATTAATCCTAAGAGTCCAAATTCTGTAGGATTATATTGTTGCCAACAAGAATATATATCTCCTCTCTGTATAATTATCCCACACAAGGACAAACATCGAAAAATTCTGAATAATAATGTTTTCTGTTTTTTTTCTCTCATTTAAAATCATTTTTCCGCCCAATATTATGTTTTTCCCTCCCATATATATAATATATATATATATATATATATATATATTATGTAATCTTTATAGAGTATATATCTACCTGTCTTTTTGTAGATTTTTTATTATTAATGGTATTTTTTCTTTTTATAGTTTAAGTTAAATATACTGCAATCTTTTAACAAGGTGAATTAAGGTGTAAGGTGAGACGATACGTTTTATAAAGGTTTGGACAATGCGTGAGCTTTAGAGCGTGGAACATAAACTCTATGGATTTAAAAATTATGCTAATTTTAATATATTAGGAAAAAATATATAACAATTAAAAACATTGAAATAATACAATTTAAATGTTAAAAAATATACTGAGATAAATACTAGAAATTCGACAAAGTAATACAAAAAATATATAAAATAAAGTATCATAATAAACCCTTGCTACAGATATCCTAACAACCCAAACATTATTTTTTTAAGGAAAAAAAAATCACCTTAGGAAAAAGTGTTATCTATACCTCATATAAGTAAATGACTAAAGGAATATATTAATACTGTAAATTAAATCGGCTTAACACATAAATAATTTCTTAAACTTGTCAATAAACTTCACATAAATATTTGATCGAGAGCTTGTTCTAATTGGGCATCAAAACACACGATTAGACGTTTATATTAAATACTTTCAATTCAAATCTTAAAAAAACTTCTAGCATATTCTTAAATATTCATTAGGTAAATAAATTAACCAATTAAAATATATCATCGTCTTTCGTTAGCCTCAGTAAACCATAAAACCTTAGATATGTTTCAATAATATAATTAAGAAGAGATGCAAGAAAATCCTTCCATAAACTCAGACTCAATTTTTTTTTCTAATTTAATATTATGTTATGTATAATAGAGAAACATCTACTCTTTTTATCTTAATATATTCTGCAATGGTTATCTATGTAATCCGTATAGATTATATATCTACCTGTCTTCTTCTTTTTTCCTAGTTTTTCTTTAAAAAATAATAGTGGAACTTGCATAAATTTCACTAGTTTAGAAGCTAATTATTTAGATACACTCTAGTTTGTAATATCTTATCAGATTTTGGTACCTCCAGATACATGTATCTCGGATATACGGGGTCAAATTTAGGAATTAGGTGTAAAATAATTTGTTCTAGATACATTGTATCCAAGTGGATTCGCTTGTATATGAGATACATAGCAAATCTCACTCGTCACTCTCCCATCTCGCTCACCTCTCTCCCATGTATCTGGTATCCCAAATATATGTGAGTCACTCCAAATATATACAGATACATGTATCTAGTGTGATTTGCATGTATTTAGGATATATATGAATCTCCCTCACCTCCTTTCCCAATCTCGCTAAATTCTCTCCCTGTTTTGTGTATCCGATAACAAAAAATGCATGTATCTGAGTATAGAATAAGTATGAAACTCCTAATTAGTGGTAACAGTGGCGGATGTATGTTATGGATTAAGGGTGCTTAAGCATCCATTGCTTTTTCCAATAAACACTAATATTTGTTTGTATTATTTAATAATTCATTCAAATGTATTAACTAAGCACCCACTTTATATAGCAATTCTCAAACTAAAAATAATTGAGCACCCATGAAATAAAATTTCTGGATCCGTCACTGAGTGGTAAGATGCATAATTATTTTAAAAGTATAGATAATAATAGTATATATGATAGTGAAATATATTTAATCACGTAGTTTTTCCAAAATATTATGATACTTTTTATTTTGTATAGTCTAAGTTAGATATATCAGATTGTTTTCAAATGTGAAATCATAAGATAAGGCAAAACGTTTTATATAGGTATGGAAAAGGCGTAAGCTTCCAAGCATGAAGTAAACCTTATGAATTTTTAAGTTATGTTATTTTTTTTTTATTTATCAGAAAACTATATAACTGTTAAAAAAAATATTAAAATCATAAAATTAAAAGCTAAATAAAGGAGAAACTACCTAATTACATAAACATTCCTATCATATTGACTAATTTGTTTATATACAGTTTAAAATAATTATTATATTTTATCTCACTATTTAATAATTTCATATCAAATTTCAAGTCAGATACATGAGAATCACACTAGAAACACACTATATACATGTATTCGATGTGATGCACATATATCTGGAACACTAGATATGCGAGCAAGATCTGAGAGCAGCGAGCGAGATGAGAGGAACGTGAGGGAGGCGAGCCGGCAAGCAAGATCTAAATATGTATTCTACATACATGTGAATCATATATACTAGAAACACACTATATACATGTATAGTGTGATTCACATGTATCTGTGATACCAGATACGCAAGGGAGATATGAGAGTGACGAGCAAGATAGAAGGGAGGCGAGAGGTAGATCTGTCTATGTATCTTAGATATATGCGAATCCACTTGGATACAATATATCTATAATAAATTATACCTAATTTTGACCCAATGTTATTGAGTTACATGACACACCAAAATTTGGTAACACTCGTAATATTACAAATTAGCGTATATCTAAGTAATCAACTTCTAAACTACTTAAATTTATATAAGTTACCCTTAAATAAGTATGGAAATAAATTTTAGGATTTCTACCAAATAATACAAAAATGTATAAAGTATCATAAAGTTAAAAGTGTCATCTCCTCTATTAAGTAAATAAAATAAAGGAATATATTTATACAATGAAGTAAATTAGCTTAATACATGTTTAATCTCTTAAAATTTTTGTAAAAATTTCATTTAGATACTTAAATTATAACTTCTTCCAATTAAGTGACGAACATATGATAAAACACTTCTATTAGGCACATTTTTTACTTAAAAATTTTGAAGAAAAAAAACTTTCAATATGTATTCAAGTGCCATTACGTAAGTAAACTAATCAATTAAAATATGTCTTCATCTTTAATTATATGTTTTAGTTTCAGTAAATCATAAAACCTCAAGTATATACGGTTAAAGTTGATGTGTATAATTAAAAAAATGTGATATGGTTCAAAATACAATAACAATAAATTAAACGCGATCAAACAAGCAAAATAAGATAACAAGAATATTATGGTTAAGAAATACAAATGAAGGGGAATAAATTCACACAAAGAGTCTTTCTCTATCTTCAAAGTTAGTTAACTCTAATACGAAGACTTAAAGACTATTTATATTCGTTTAGCAAAATAGCTAAATTCCTTAAACTTGTTAGCAAATTCCATTTAAACATTTGAATTATGATTTGTTTCAGTTGAGCACTTGAACATGTCATAAAGCGTTCTTACTAAACACTTTTGATTCAAATTTTGAATTTTTTTTGCCCCTGTTCTCAAACGTCTATTAGATAATTAAGTTAATCACATAATATGTCATCTCTTTAATTATAAACATCGGCCATAATTGTAACATACCTTAGATTTTACATGTTGTTAAGGTTAATACGTATAAGTAAAGGAGATCATTTTAATTTATACGTAATGAGTACTTGAGAATACACGCAAAAAAAATAAATATAATAAGAATACTTTATCATGTGTTTAGATGATTAATTAGAACACTAATTATAACTTAAATATCTAAATAAAATTTGCCAATAAAATTAAGTAATTATTATTGTATTTCTAAGATCACTTATCAATAACTAAAGACAGATGTGTTTCTACGATCACTTATCAATAATCAAATCTTAAGATTGGGAGGGAAAAAATATATATATCTTAGCCTAAAATTGGAGGGATGTATAAACTTTTAGAGTTAATGGTAAAAAAAAACAAGTACCTAATTTATTTTTATTCTTTTGGGAGCTTTATATTTCAATTATTTATTGTCTATTTATCTATTTAAACTATCATATTTTTAGAGTTTCATATTTGAATTATCACTCTCTTTGTATTAAAACACATCTCCATGTTTAGAGCTGTCAAAAAGGGTTGGCTCAGCCCCACCCGATCCAAGACTCGCGGGCCAATGAATTTGAAGGGTTAGGACAGGCCGCCCCTTTATTTGGTAGGGCATGAAAATGCTCAACTCACTCCAACCCTAGAAGGGCCGAGGGCTGGGGCGGGCTAGCACTTTTTTTCTTTTTTTTCTTTTCAAACTTATAACTCTATAACATCAAGAAAATGAGAAGATTTTCAAATCAAATATGACAAACAATGGTGTTGTTTCAATAACACTAGCAAACAATCTAGTGTAATTAGCATGTATCTCGCATACCAGATATGCGAGCGAGGTAAGAGAGTGACAAGCAAGATGGGAGAGAGGTGAGGGAGCGGGATTTGTCTATGTATCCTAGATACATGCGAATATACTTGGATATAGTGTATCTAGAACAAATAAACCTAATTTTGAGTCCATATATTCCGAGATACATGTATCTGGACCTACCAAAATCTGATAAGATTCATAATATTACAACATAACGTGTATTTAAGTAATTATATACTAGTGAAATTATTCTATGTTACCATTAAATTAAAAGTTTTGGCCCATGGACCGACCCCGACCAGGCCCTGATCAAGCCTCAAGGGATAAGGGCTTATATGGGTTGGGCTTATAAGCCCTAGTTTTAAATGAGCTTGAAAAATCATATCCCAACCCTACCCCAATAACGGATTGGGTTGGGCCGTCCCCATGGGCTAAGCCCGTTTTGACGGCTCTATCCATGTTGAGTTGACCTACACACACCTATTATTAATTGGGAATAAATATTTGACCAACTCAGCATCAAAGTTTGTTTTAATAAAAAAAATAAAATTAAATAGGTAAAAAACCAATGGATAGTTAAGGGTTCAATATGAAACTCACAATTATTTAATTATTTTTTTATCATTTAACTCAAATTCTTAACACAAAATTGGAGGAAAAATAATGCTAACAATGAATTTTCTTCTAGTTGTTATTATTAATTTTATTCACTAATATTGATGGATTTGTCATTGTTTAAGTTTTTAAGATGTTAATTTAGGTAAAATATTAAGTCGGAAAAAAGCACAGTAAAAATATTTTTACAAAAATTTAAGAAAATATTTTTCCTTTTAAAAAATATTGTAAGAATCAATGTTTAATTTTGACATGAGCAACATGTTTATTTTTTTATTTCTTACTCGGTAGAATCCGACTAAATGTGAACCCGTGGATTACAGGTCACACCAAAAGTTACCTTTAGTAGTAATTAATTAGCGGTAATAACTTAATTGTTGCTAAATATATATTTTTAGTGACAATTAGCACTATTTATAAATGTCCCTAAAACTTATAGAGAAATTGAATCTAATAATAATTAACAATTCCCGTAAAAGTTTTATCTTTTTGTTAATATGCATATTTATTGCTGCTAAAAATTATTTTTGTTATAGCAGGGCGGGACCATTTTTTAGGACAACACCTTCGACTTAATTATTTTCGTTCTCAAAAAATTCAAACCTAATACCTCTAATTAAAATGGGAGAGACCAAATCATGTTAAATATGGTACAAATGATTTTATCAAAAAGAAAAGATTTTTTTAACGTGGTTATTTAATGTATTATCACTACACATTCTTTTCAGTATAGCTTAAAAGGGAAATATAATATATTACTGACATATTCATAGAAAAAACTAGATGCAAAAGTAGTTTTTTTATTTTTTATTTTTTCTTTAGGTAATTCAGTATATTATAAAAATGTGTTGATATTCATTTTTTACTTTCTCACTTCGAGAAAAATGAAATTAGCTATGAAATTCCTTGTTAATTCACCGCTAAATAATATTAGTAATGATTTTATTGTTTAGCTCTAAATTTTATCCGTCGCTAATTTCTATTTATTTTTTAATAGTGTCTCGTGATTTTGTGGACTCCTTTTATTTTCTAGTTATAGATTAATGAATTATAAAATACTTTTGAGATATTGTAATATATATAAGAAAATATATTTAAAAAGAGATATTATTCATGAGTAAATCATCTCTACAATAACTCTTCGAACTTTGGAAATTCAATCAAGGTAGGATATTTAATTTAATAATTACTTCCGTAAATTTATTTTCATGTAAATCTCTTACCGTTAATGTAGGATATTTAATTTAATAATTTTCATGTATATTAGTACATTTAATGATATTTAATTTAATAATTTTCATGTATATTACATACCCTTCTTGAAGGGTAGAGGAATGTGAACTTTAACATTTATCTACTATAAATATATTTATCAATTTCTTAGAGGAATGTGAACTTTAACATTTATCTACTATATATAATATATTTATCAATTTCTTTTTTAAGTGACGGAGGTAAGATTTTCTAAAAAAAAAAAAAGCACGAGACGTATATAAGCCCAATTTTCAAAGACTAAATTAAGTGGATCAAAATAACCTCAATTAATAATAAATAAGTTATTAACCTGTTTAAAAATATACAAATAGACGAATCAAGAAATTATGGACGGATTTGTTTTACAACATTATATCACTAATTAATAATTTCATATCAGATTTTAAGTCAGATACAGCTAGATACATGTTTTTTGCTATCACATACACTGAAATAGGGAGAGAGGCGAGCGAGAACAAGAGGTAAGCGAGTGAGATCTGTCTATGTATCTCAAGTACATGTGAATCACACTAGATACATACTAGACTAGATATATGTATTTATATGTATCTGATGTGATTCACCTGTATCTGAAATACTAGATACATAGAAAAGTGGCAAACAAGATGGAAGGAAGACAAAAAAAACTAAGATATTTGTCTATGTATCCCAGACATCTGGCCCGCTCTATTTTATTACATCCCTACTTATCATGATGCAATGGCTGCTAACATTTTTTTCCCCACCCATTAGAAAAATTAACAGTATTCTCACTTTTTCTATATGACTTAAACCTTCAACCATTCGATTAATAATAAAAATTATCAATCACTAAAGTAAGCCTCACTTATGAACGACGACTAATTAAACTAAAGCAGTATGTGAGGACAAATATTTTCTTTTTTATCTTATATTTTCTTTTTGGCAGAATTCACAATGGGAGGGACATTTTTAGGGGTATAAAATAATGTTTTTTTCAACAATTATTAGAACAGACAACTATTTAAATGATAAGGTGAATTTGATATTATTCAAGAGTAGGTACGATGACATTTTATCTTATTATCATGTTGTTATTAGTGCTTTCTATTTTATTTTTATTTTTTATTGGAAATCTATTAAAAATAGTTTATTTATTTATATTAAATAAAGATAAAAATTACGTGTATTCTATCTTTTTCATATCTCATTTATAAGATTATATTGAATATATTGTTATTATTGTTAGATACGATAATGAGTGAAAACATACTTTAACTAAAATAAATTAAGCTAATAATATGTAGATATAGGTTAATTTAGTTGGATTACATTACATCAAAAATGATTTTTAGCAAAAATTAATTAACAATAATAGTTTAATTGTCGCTAAATATGTATTTTTAGCGATAATTAACACTTTTTTTTTGTAAATGTCCCTAAAGTCTATAGCGATATTGGATCTAATAGTAATTAACTAGTGTTGGTAAAAACTTTAGCACTCTTTATTAATGAGTATAATATTTATTGTTGCTAAAAGTGATTTTGTTATAGTGTTAAAATAGACTAAAATAATTAATTAACATGTTTAAATGAATGGTTTTAGTTGGGCTCTAATGCAGGTACCGGACACCGGGTGAGAAATAAAAAAAATACTTGACTATCTACTAATCTTCTACTCTAATCCTCGATTGAATTTGTGAGGAAAGAAAAAAAAAGATTTGTCTATCATTTAATGTACGTAAGTCATGTAGTTTTTATTTTTATATCTATGTAGTTTTCATACAAAAAAATTAGAAAAATATTTCGTATTTCAACAAGAATCTATTTTCTACCGTGCACTTTTGTCAGTGAGCTAATTCGATGAAAAATAATTGAAAAATATTACTTTATAGCACAAATTTTTCATTACTTCGCAGTAGAAAAACATTTATTTCTAAGTAATAAATAAAATAAGACTTTATTCAATAATCTCCGACACGACCTCGTGTTTTTTCCTGAATAAACAGAGAAAATTAAAATTGTGACCTCATTATAATTAACTTGTAGTCAATTATTTCTTCATCTTTTTTATTATTATTATAACAGATTATTGTTTATGTCTGATTTTTTTCTTTAAAAAAATGTTATGAAGATTTAACGTGTTGCATATATAATAATCATTGTATATACCACCAAAAAGTTATAAGAGTAGGTGTAATAATAATTTTTACATTCCTCGTCCAAAATTTTGAATTCAAATTTTGAGTATAAATTTTAAGTGCGATTAATTAGCAAAGGCAGATGCATGTTACGTTATAGCACATAAATTTATTTGAACCTAATATTTTCAACAAGAAGCATAATTTATGTGCGAAAAATTACTAAAATATGTAATAAATAGTAGATATAATGAACCCATGGTTTTTACATACTATGCATTCAAGCTAAAAATCTTAAAGTTTGAATGCATAGAGTTTAGACTCAAAATTCGTCTTTATTAATAGAGTGTTTTATTCTTAAATTAGGATTTTTTGTAATGCCTAACCCGTTAGTGATATTGATCGCTCTGAACCTATATCTGCATGGCTTTAAAATGTGTTACTAGAGAGTAAGACCTACTTATTTTGCCAATATAAACTTTGTATCTTAAGAAGGGGTGTTACACTTTTCAACGTAAATATAAATTAGTTGAACTTATAGCAAATATAAGACACAAAATAAAAACCCAAAGAAAGATATAGATGTGTATATAAACATAGTTTGTAAGCGAAAAATGTTAAATGAAACGAAGAACTACTTCCCCTGTCCCTATTTATTTGTCCATTTTTTTACTTGACACACCTATTAAGAAAATAATAAAGTGAATTTATCATTTTACCCTTATTAATTGATAGAATTCCAAAATCAATTTATTCATTAAAAAGGTTCTACCTTTTTCAAAAACATGAACTCTCTAAATAAATTGAGGGTATAATAGATTAAAAAAAACTATTATTTTTTCTGATTTGTCAAAAATAATTAGTAAAAAAGAACAGAGAGTAATATTTTGCATCCACATTATTCCACAATCGTTCACTTTTCCTACCTAATATTGCATCGACCATCATTCACTATTACCTACCTACCTGAAATATTACCATCGTTCACTATTCCCTACCAATCATCACTATAAATAAGTCCATAACACAACCTTGGAACCTCACAAATCAATTATTGCTAGTATTATTATTATTATTATTATCAAAACAATTAATTAAATGGCATCACTAGTTTCAAGTTGGTCTTCAGAAGTGAATTCAATTCCAGAAAAATATGTTGTTCCATTAGAAAAAAGAGTAAATGCAGATGTACCAATTGGCAAACATATTCCAGTTATTGATTTATCACAATCTTCAACTCAATCTATTCAACAAATCATCAAAGCTTCTGCTGACTTTGGTCTCTTTCAGGTTAATTCATATTCTCTCGTTCACTTTTTCTACCTGAAATATCAAAGATTTATTTTGAAGCTTTGACTAATTTTTGGAGATTTTCATGCAATGTCTGATATTTGTATTGAGATTAATATCGATCGATTGTTTTTGACAATTATATAATAGGAGTCATTTGATTCACGAACAAGTTATACTGAGATTATAATATAGGGATTATATTGGATACTCGAAAATTTTTAACATTTTTAAAATTTTCTTATCCGATGTTTGATATCTTAAAAAGGGTTTTGACTAGTTTTTTTTTATTTTCCACCCGGTATCAGTATTTAGTATTCACTTTGGGGACTTATTAATATATTTTGTAGGGGGGACCTAGAATTTGATATCCGGGTCACTAACTAGTTCTTTTTATTTTTCACTCAATATTTGATATCTGCTTTGACGTTCGATCGCTCTAACTAGCTAGTTATTGACAATTTTATACCATTTAAATTTTAGGGATCGTTTGATTTGAAAAAAAAGTTATATCAGGAATATAATGTGGTGATTACAATATGGAGATTTAACTTATGGTCACTGTACTTTACACATTCGATCACAATAAATTCATTAAATTACTCATTATCACGTTGATGTAACTGAATTTTACCCACTATAACATGTGATCAACCATGGAGCGTCAGAAACCCTAATGGTTGATGCATTATCAAGTATGCAAAGAGTTCTTTAAGTTGCCAATTGAGGACAAAGCAGATTTTGTTGAGAAAGATGAAGGCTTAAGTGACTTTGAACCATCAATTGATGACCAAAGGCCAAAGCTTTACATTGAAAAAGAATACACACCAAACAAGGATGGTTCAAACACTCATAATGTCAAGGACACTGTCTTTTGGAAAGACACTTTTGGACATGGTTGCCATCCTCTCACTCAAGATGTTATCAATTCTTAGCCTGAAAAACCACAAAAATATAGGTATATTTCATAAATTGTTTGTACTATATATGTCGGTGTTCGATATCTATACTGAAGTGTGACTAATTATAGTTTGTTGACCAAACTTTTGGGAGTACAAAAAAGTTTTTTATTATTATTGATTATGCGGTTTCAATAAAAGCAATTATGAACTAAGAAAAGCACTCAAGGGTGTGACTTAGTGGTTGAGAACATGTTCAAAACTCAAAGAAGCCAAAAAAAAAACATTAGGTAATTCTTCGCAGCCGTCCTAGCCTTGGTGGATTGAGTTATCTGGTATCTATTGTTGGTGGGAGGTGACAAATATCCCGTGAAATTAATCGATGTACACAAAAGCTGACCCGGACAACACGGGCATTAAAAAAACCTAAGATTTTTTTTCTTATTACTACTAGTTAGGGTAAAAATAGTTGAAAATTTCTTATTAAAAATGTTAATTAGTGGATAATTAACTTAGTGGCCCTACCCAAAAAAAAATAGGGGGTAAGGGAAGGGAAAATCAGGACCTTGGAATCGAATCCTCACCTACAAGGTAAAAGTTCATGTAGCCAACCAATTAACTGACCTTCTAAGATTCTATGCTCTACTCAATTATCTATACTAAAAATAGCATGTGAATGTATGATATACGTACAATTCATGTATAACATGTGTATAATCATGTATTAATCTATGTATATATACTAGTTAGAAAAAATAAACAGTAAATCAAATCGGCTATTTATTTGTTTCATTTTCAGAGAAGTGATAAGTGAATATGCATTGGAACTAAGGAAATTGAGCTTAAGGATTTTGGACTTAATGTGTGAAGGACTTGGGCTTGAAGTTGGGTATTTTGGCCAAGAACATAGCCAAACTCAACTCATGGTGACCCATCACTACCCACAATGTCCTGACCCAAACTCAACAATTGGTATAGGTGAACATTGTGATGGTGCACGTATCAATTTGGTCCAACAAGAACTAAGTGGATTGCATGTGAGAGACAAAAATGGCAAATGGTTTGGTGTTTACCAATTCCTGGTGCACTTGTTGTCATCAATGGTTTGATCTTAAAGGTATTATACACTTCTTACTTCAAATCGACTAATTCAGGTTCACGTCAGAAAAAGTTTATTATATCTGTTAGTGCTCTTTGCCAAAATAGTTGAGATATTTGGTTAAGGGGATAAAACCTTCATTGTTAAATACATATGCATTCCTTATGTGGCAATATTTTATTATTCAGTCCGTTTTATAAAAGAATGACAA
>JAJOOS010012702.1:0-13630 GCA_029582725.1 Solanum chiquidenum
TGTAAAACTAAAGAACAAATATTTAATATTATTGTCATTCTTAGTGTTGAATTGATTTTCTTTTTGCATTAGTATTAATTTGATTTTGATTTAAGTTTTATTATAATTATCAACATCTATGAACTATAATATTTATTGAACCATTTCGAATTTTAAGGTTTAGATTTGAAATAATATATTAAAAGATAAAAACTATGAAATAGTATAAGAAATATTTTTAAATTATATCAATGTAAATATTTTTATGTATAAAATAAAATTTTAAAATTACATATATAATGTCGGGTTGGTTTGATCTCAAATTGTTTTTTTTAGTTAAAACCAAACCAAGTCAAACCAAACCATTAGTCGGGTTTTTTGTTCGATTTGACTCGATTTGCGATTTGGTCAATTTTTGATTCGATTTTGTACACCCCTAATCACATCTTTATAAATATAGGAAGAAATAATTTCATCTATTATACCACATCTTCATTAATATAGGGAAAAACAATTTCATCTATTCTACCACATCTTCGTTAATATTGGGTGAGTAGAACGGTTGTTAACGAAATATTTGCACCATATGGCTTTTTTATCCCTATTTAACTATTGTTTCCCGTTAGACTACAACAAAAAATAACACGTTAAACTAATTATACAATTAAAGTATGGAAAAAAATAAATATCGATTGACTTAACTTATATAAAATTCAAAGAGTGATACCTGATTAGGGTGGGATATAAAATATCGAAAATCATATTATCATACTGAAGTTTTTGAAGTTAATATTTGGTATGGTATTTGAGAGTAAAATTTTAATATTATGGCATTTGAATTTGAGTTTGGTATGAGACATTAGTAATATTTAACATTTATTATTTCTTAAATATTAAATTATTTATTTAAAGAAGGTCATAAATCAACATGTCTATTACTCGTGAGAATAAGTTCAGAGCGAAAGTTAAAGACTTTTTTCTATTATTATTGTTAAAGACTAAACATAAACAACTCAATTACATGTTTTTTAGTTATGTTAATTTATTTTTTAAAATGTCTTTTTACTTGTTGATCTTTAATCATGTCATACCTCTATATAGAAAAATAAAAATAATTTGAGCAACAATATTAACTTTGTGATACAATCGACTACAACTTTAACACGACATTATCAAATGTCATATCGAATCGAAATTTAAAAATCTGATATTTGATATCAACTTTAACTAACAACTATCAAATTATAAATCCAAAATTTAAAAATTTCAAACTGAATATAGAATGTCCACCCCTATCCGGACCGATAGCCTAATGATCTATTCCGCATAAAGAAACTGTGCTTTTAATTCATTTGACTTTTTCCCCGTCATTTAGGTTTCGAAACGGCACTTTGTTGACAAGTGACAATCTATAATGGCATGGCCATGAACAACTTCTCTACCTAACATCGTTTGAGTAATGTTTATGAAGTATGAATTTATGTCTTGCTCAGTGGCGGAGCTAAATTTTTTAATAAGAGAGTTCAAAATTTAAAGAAGTAAACACACTAATTAATTGAAGGGGTTCGACATCTACTATATATACATAAAAAAAAAATTAATCATATATAAATAATAATATTTTCCACCGAAGGGGGTTTGGATGAATCCTAAATGTATGCTGGCTCCGCTCCTCATATTGCTAATTAAAAGTTTATTAACTAAATTAATTTTATTAATTATATTTTAAAATCTAAATTTAACTATTGATACTTTATTTAGCTATTCAATAGTAAGATAAACTACCTTATAAAAAAATAGAAGAATTTTAATTACAAATCCTATCATATTTTTCACCTCAGATACATGTATCTATCGCATCTAGATAAGTGTATATGAATCTCATGTTAGTCAGATACTCAGATACATATCATTAAACTGATCTAATTAAGGATTGTATCGCCATAAATTAAGAAGGAATTCACGCTTAATTGTAATAATTATGGAATATTTTGGCGTATTGCAACTTCTAAAAATAATTAAAATGCAACCTGAAGGGAAGAGAGGTAATTATGTACTAAACTAGTGGGATTTGTGTTGTTTACCCTTAATAAGAAATAAGAATGGTATTGAAATAAAATAATATTCTATGTATTTTAATTCATTTGTCCTATTTTAACTAGAAAAGTAATTTAAAAAATAATTGAAAAAAATTGAATAGTATAATCTTAAATTAATATGTCGAGCTATATATCTCGTGAAATATGCACGTAATTTATTACACAATAAATTTTTAAAAGGAGAAAGCATTGAGCTCCGCGATTCACATTAAAGTAAGCATGGACCATCTTTAATGTTTATTTATTTGTAAAAATAAATGAGAACTTATAAAAAAATCATAGAAAATACTCCTTTCATCACGTATTACTTCAATATTTCGTTCATAAAATATTTATTTTAAATTATTTATCAATTTATAAATCAAGCTAGAATTAATTAAAAAATCAATTTACCTTTTGCATTATTATTTTTAAAAGTATAAATATTACAAAGTTTTCAAAAAGTTCCTAATTAAGTAGTTATTATATCTTGATATCAATAGATAGTATTCTTCTTATTTGTAATTGCTTAAAAGAGGTTCGAAAAGTGAAAAATGACAAATAATATGAGACCGAGGGAATATGTAGATGTAGTTTTGTTCTCCTTTAACGACAGCCACTCACTGAACCCATATCCGATTCCTTGCCCTTTCTTTAATTTTGTTTTCTTTCGGTTTTATTGCATTAAAATACTGAAAAAATTCTGCAGCAATTATGTTGACATGATAACACTAAAACTGTGTTTTTTATTCCAAGTTGGAACAGCTGGTAAAACTTCATTCTGAATAATCATATAAGTAACACTAATACTAGTAGAAAATATAAAATTAGCTATGAAAGGTGTCGATAATTCTCAACTAATCTATTATTAAAAAATTCTGAATTTAATTGAATTGTTAATAACTTATTACTAATTCATAATTAAATGAAATTAGCATCAGATTTTTACCATGTAGCTATAAAATTTTGTCCGTTATTAATTTTTCAATTTTGTAGAGGTGTAAGCAACCAAACATTTAAAGATGGAAATTATGTGGCTGCCGTGCCGACGCTTTTAATGCTTGAAAAATTCCCATCTGTTTTTCTTCGCACATTGGTATTATCAAATTAAAATTATGGTAACCTAATTGTTGTAACAAACTAAAATTTTATATTACAAGATTGTTCATCACCTTTTGTAACCAAAGATCAAAAGAAAAATATAGAATGACATAACTCTAAATCTCTAATGAGATGGTTTATCTTTTATATATAGGCATTTTTAGTGCACATGTTTATTCCTTTAATCAGGATATTAAATGTAATTTGATAGCATATTAATTGGGTTCTCCGTTGTGGATGGATTCGTAACAATTGTCTTTTTTTTATGGAAAAAAGAAATTTAAATATGATAAGAAAATTGAAACGAAACTAATTAACATATATTGAAAGATGTATAAATTTATCCACGCCCAATATATTACCGTGAACTAATTGCAAATGACTTTTACACATCATATAATAGAAAAACAATCATTTTACGAGGAAAAACAAGAAATTATAAAAAAAAAATTATCTCAATAGAATTAGTAAGATAAAATCTGACATCCTCTGCTTATATATTTCTTCTTATTATTATATAAATAAAATAAGTTAGCCTCTAGACACCTAGCCTAGCTAGTGGATTTTTCTTAAGAAAAAAAATGAAGATATAAAAGTCCACGAAAAGAAGTCAAATCAAAGCACAAGAATATTCTTATGATGAAGACGTTAGATTACCATTGGAAAATCGAGAATTATTTTACGAAATAACTCCTTATAATTTCCACATTAAAAGTAAAAAGAATATGATGCTATATTTGTAATATCATTTTATATTTTTAATGACTTGTCTAGTCTTCAAGAAGTTTCGGATGCTAAACCACTTTATTCTAATACTTTTGAAAAGCCAAATTAGCTCAACAACATTGAATTATATCTATAATAATCCAATGCAATACTATAAAACGTGTAAAAGATAATATTTAAAAATTATTTTATGCCCAACTGAGAATAACTTTTCTCAGGTTTATAATCATTTCGAAGTCAATTAGATAGCTTTGACCATGAAATAATTTATTTTTTCTCCACCCGGTGTCCGAAGCCCCCATTAGAGCTCCGATTAAATTTGAATTGTACTCTACAGAGTTTATTCGGAAGTGACACTCCCAACAAAATTTTCTCCATATCCATGATTTGAACCATGAAAGAGTTATTATTATCTAAGAATCTAGATTCCTCTTCTTTATTTATTTTTTCTCTTAGATTTTAAATATTATCACTTTATTTGAAAAGTATGAAGTTGGAATTTAAAATAAAGTCGTTTGATTGTATTTCTTATTTGTAAAAAGATATTTAAAATAATATACATCTTTTAATGTATTAAAATATAATTTTAAAAAGTAAAACGTAAATTGAAAAAACAAGTCATAAGCTGTTTTTCAAACTTAAAATACAGCTTCAAGTTTGATTTGAAATTTTCATAGTCAAACACTAATTTTTAAATAAAATAGAAAATTATTTTTAAAAAATTAATAACTTTATAATCAAACGGATATATAATAATTAATAAGTATCACTTGATGTACTCTAACCAATTTGCATAGTGTATTTGTTTAGACACTCTTATATAGAAATAGCTTTTCGATGTCATTTTCTTATAATGATATTTTTAAAGTTAATGTTAAAAAAAATGAGAAAAAAAAACAAAATTTCCTAAAAAACAACTTGGTACCAAATTATTTGTCAACAAAGATTTCTAGAGCACTTATTTAGAGGAAACTTTTTATTGGTATCAAGTTCATATTAAGTAAATAATTTTTAAAAAAATAAAAAATTGGAACATGTTTTTATATTTATCCTTTATTTAATGAGGTTGTTCAACTTACTTTAAATTTTTAGTAAAATAGTTCCAAAAAAAAATAGCCTTTAGTTTTTTTTCTTAAATATTTTTTAAAATTGTGTGTCAAATTCTAATAATTTACTAATATTGATTAGAAGAACAATTGACATGATTATTTATCATACTATCCATATTAAGTTGTGTTAAGCATTGGAAATGATTTGAAAAATAACTAATTAATACTAATGGTATAACATGAAACAAAAATACTCTCTTCATCCTATATTAGTTGATCACTTTTCATTTTGCCTGATGTGAAAGAAATTATAAATGAGAAGATAATTTTACTAATTCAACCTTCTAGAGAATATTACAAAACAAATGTGAATACTTTAAAAAATAAAATTAAGGGTAATATAAAAAAATGTAATTAATGCTTTCTTAATTTAATAAGATGGACAACTAATATATGATAACTTTTTTAGTATAGTGGTCAATTAATATGAGATGAAGGAAGTAAATTTTTTAGTATAGTGGTCAATTAAAATAGAAAGAGTATCAAATTTTGTGTTGATATTAGAGTGAGAGAAATTAATTAATATCCCCAAAATATTCATGCTTAAGACATGAAGAGGAGCCAACAACAATAGAAATTTACTTATTCAATATTCAAAACAAAAGCACACATTCATCTATGTTTTTGACCATTCCTTTTTACCTCAAAATAATTCATATAAATATAGAAAAATCTTCATCCACTTTCCATTTTCTCCCTCTTTCTTCATTACAATTCCCCTTAAACCTCTAATTTTCTTCTCAAACTTTGAAAACACACACAAAAGTTTGTAATTTGCATTTTTCAGTGATGCCCAAGTGCTTTAGCTTCACCGCAACTAAAAACCGGTGCCTCAAATCCAGTTTCAGCAGCCGAGGACTCCGATCTACTTTCACTGACCTCAAAGATGGTACCATCATGCATTGCTGGGTACCCAAATCCAAAAAACCGACCCGACCCGATTTGGTCCTAATCCACGGATTCGGAGCCAATTCCATGTGGCAATGGAGCGAAACGGTTCGGATCCTTTCCCGTCACTTCAACGTCTACGTCCCGGACTTACTCTTCTTCGGCGACTCGTACACCACTCGGCCGGAACGGACTGAGTCGTTTCAGGCTCAGTGTGTGAAGCGAGTTATGGAGGCGAACTCGGTGACGAAGATGAGCGTTGTAGGGCTGAGCTACGGTGGATTTGTGGCGTATGATTTCGCGGCGCAATTTGGGGATTGTGTGGAGAAAGTGGTGATTTGCTGTGCGGGAGTTTGTTTGGAGGAGAAGGATTTGAAAGAAGGGTTGTTTGCGGTGAGTAGTGTGGAGGATGCAGCCAATATTTTGCTGCCGCAGACGGCGGAGCAAATGAGAGAGCTTATGGGTTATACCTTTGTTAAAGCTCCGGCCAAAGTGTTGCCGTCTTGCTTGCTTACTGACTTCATTGACGTAAGTCTCTTTTCTTTTTCTTTTTTTTCATTTTATTTACTTTCCTTTTAAAAAAATATCTCCCTTTCCTTTCACGTGCCATATTTAAAAGTTCACAAAATTAAAAGATATTTTAATATTTTTCACAAATCACATCAAAATCCCACAAATAAATTGAAACGATAAAGAATAGTAATTGTTGATAGTGTATACAAGTTAATTTTACTTAGTTTGACGAATTAACTAACTTTTAGTGTTAAAAAATGATTTTACATTTTGAAGTCTATTTTCAATCTACCTCGTGGTTGAGATAAATGTTGTCTGAATTATCAAAAAAATTGAATTATAATATTTTATATAATTAGAATATACTAATTTTACTTTAAAAATTGTATGCTCTAGTTCACGTAATATGAAGGGAGTAGTATTTTCTTCTTCTTAAATTCAACTATATGTTGTTGAGAAGCAAAGACAATGAATGCGTTCTGACGGGCCGTTGTTGAAATAGATATACCAATTTAATGTTACAATAACTATTTGATCTATTATATAATTGGTGAAATCTTATATAAGAAAGGATTATTTCACATCCGGAATTTACATTTACAACATGAATCAATAAAGCATATATACTGGCGTAAAATATTCCCCCTGTCCTTAATTACTTGTCCACTTTTGAATTAACACACCTATTAAGAAATCAATTAATGACATAGTGAATTTACCATTTTACCCCTATTAATTATGAAGTGGATGAAAAGTTCTGCATTTTTCAAAGTAATTAGTCATTTAATTAAGGGTATCATAGGTAAAAAAAAATTGTCCTTTCTTGATTTGTCAAAATGGACAAGCAATTAGGGACAACTATAAAAGGAAAAATGGACAAGTAATTAGGGACAGAGGGAGTACAGTTTATACAAGTTTGCTACTCCCTCCGTCTCATTTTATATGTCATCCCTTTCTATAAATAGCTGGACCACAATACTTGTCATTTTATAAAGTTTATGCATAAATTACCATATTTTGCCTATTATACCCTTGATAAAATAGTTAATTAATCTTGTCATTTATTAATAAAGTTGACTTGAGAAAACATTAAATAAGGATAGAAGGGTAAAGTTGCATAATTTCTTAATGCAAGTGCAAAGTAAAAAGATGACATATAAAATGGAACGGATGGAGTATATTATATATAATAATTTTTCCCAAGTATATATTGGACTAAACGTAAATTTTTCAAAAGCAGTAAATATTTTTAAATATTTCTCTTTCCTGTTGACGCTGCTATCGCAATATCTGGCCGAGTAGGTGCCTCCAATGGAACGTTTCATGTGTTGTTTACCTAAACCAATTTCTGTTATATTATTGTTGAAAGGTCTGAGTTTATTAAACAGGGAAACCAAATGAGGTTAAAGACATTAATAATTATTAAATTAATGTATTAGAGGATAATAATAACTAACAATTCACAAGTGACGTATTAATAATGTGTTCCTCAATCCATATATTTATGTATCTTTATGTGTTTTAGGCATCCCTTGCGAAAGATAGATAATAGTCTCAATCATAGAGTACTAATCCGTAACTAATACTCCACTAATTGAGTATGCATATCTAAACACCATTACTTGTCTCTATCATCTCATTTAGACCCCTCCAACATTTATGTGTCACGTCAATATTAGGTGTTTACAAAAAAACAGTGAGGAAAAATTAAGTAAATTTGATATATAAAAATCCCTTGTTTGTTTCTTCTTATACTGAAATGAGTATTTTGGGTGTTATATATGAGCAGGAAATGTTTACACAATATGTAGAGGAGAAGAAAGAATTGCTTCTTGCAATTGCTAAAGACAGAAAGCTTTCTGATCTACCTAAGATCACTCAGGTTTTTTTCCCTTCATTCTCTCTATTTTGTGCCCATCTTTGATCTTTGCGCGGGACATAATTAAGTTTATATTTTCATTATAATATCCCACACCCTCTACTACATTGATCAAGATTTTTTGCTCTTTATTTTGCAGCCAACATTAATAGTCTGGGGAGATCAAGACAAAATATTTCCTTTAGAACTAGGCTACAGATTGAAAAGGTTCATTTCCCCAACTGGGTTAGTTCAAATTTTGATTTGCATTTGTATTTCCCTAGCTCGATAGACATAAATTATACATACATCTCGATTAATATATTGTGACAGAATCATGCTTGGTGACTGACTTTTTGAATATTTTTGGGCAGGCATTTAGGGGAGAATGCTCAGATGGTAGTCATTAAGAATGCAGGCCATGGTTTTCTTTATGAGAAACCAAGAGATTTCCATAAGCCTTTGAAAGCATTTCTCTTGGGTACCACAAAAACTGCTCCTCCTCAGGACCAAACATGATTCACTTGGTCATAATGTATCATCTCCATTTTTTGCTATTTAATTCATGTATTATTATTGCTAAGAAACATTTTAACTACTATTATAAAAGAATTTTAACAACTACCATAGTTGCTCTCAATTCTCAATTTCTTTATGGGATTCGTAAAATGAAAGGCCATACTGTGACATGAAAATGCCACGATCCATTGACGTATAGTAATCATTTGTCTGCAAATGAAATTTCAAATACCTGATGGATTGTTCTGTTTGGACTTTGGACCCAACCTGCTCATTTTCCGCCTCTAAATTTAGCTATATTTCGAATAGAACATTCACATCATGCAACAATAGCAGCAATTTTTTTAAACTGAAAATGACAAGTACTCTGGGAATGTTTATGTATATGGAGGAAGAAAGTACAAAGCCAATAGGCATGATTCATGAATCCCTGAACATTATATGAAAAACAAAGACTTTCCACAAGCTAACATGTCTCTGAGGAGCCACCATCACAATGATTCGCCGACACCTCTTGAACCTCAACTAGTTCTGCAAACATTAAAAAGAAGAAGGCGATTAACGTGACAAGACAGGCTTCAATTGTCCAAGCTATACCTAGTTGTATATGGATCATTTCAACAAGAATATAACAGTGATATTGAAGCTGAACCAACGGTTAGAAATCATACCTCTCCCTGGCGCTCATCACCCTTAGAATGCTCACCTGACAAAATGATCACATATCAACCTCATTTCAATCGGTAACTATTTTACTTCTTTATGTTTAACTTCAATAGATCCTATTCGTTCTTAATCTTCTCTCGTCGAATATCCCTTTTAAGTCGGGATCAATATATTACAGTCAACAGAAATTAATTTTATGGAGCTATGCAGCATAAAAAGGCAAAAATTAATTGCAAAAGCAACAGCTTTTCCCCTATTTACCAAATGTAACAGGCATTTGAACCTAGCTCATAATCAGCCACAACCATAAGAAAGCGAATTAACTTAGAAAAGTTTGAAGCATCCCATAAGAAGTACGTACCTCCCTCTTCAAGATCAGATGTCCACAAAGTGAGATTATCCCTTAGAAGCTGCATGATAAGGGTGCTGTCCTTGTAGGATTCTTCACTTAGGCTATCAAGTTCGGCAATAGCTTCATCAAATGCCTGCTTGGCCAAGTGGCATGCCCTGGTAGGAGGTGGATTAAACAAAAGAGAAACAAATTAGGTACGGGAAGTATCCTTAATAAAAGCAGATCACAAGTTAAATTACCTTCCCAAGGCACGATCACATGTACAAAGAAAAAGAAGAAATGTCAAATACTCAATACAACAACAACAACGACATACCCAGTGTAGTCCTACAAGTGGGGTCTGGAGAGGGTAGGATGTACGTAAACCTTACCCCTACCTTTGTGGGGTAGAGAGGTTGCGCCCGATAGACTCTTAGCTCAGAAGAAAAGATTTCAAAGCAGGAAGACAAATATGTCAAATACTCATAGATTACCAAAATTATCCATTGAAACTCTGTGTAAATATATTTGAAAAGGCAACAGCTCAATATCATCAAATGATTCACAATTTCACAGTTTGATGAGAAAATCATTTTCAAAAGTTCCCCAGTTAGTATCTCCAAGCTCGTTTCACTATGAAATGGGGAACAAGAAACAAGGGGTGTACTTGATGGACAATGGTAAGTTAATATCTTTTGTCTAGTCATAACATATTTAGCTTCTGTCCATACAGTTGTTATCTAACCTCTCGGGTGAATTCAGAATCTCATAGTAGAAAACTGAGAAGTTCAACGCGAGTCCAAGTCTGATTGGATGAGTAGGAGCAAGATCTGAACTAGCAGTGGCAGTAGCAGCCTACAAAAATAGAGCAATAACCTAAACTTAGGAACAAGACATAAAACCAAAGAAAATATAAAAATAATGTGCAATCATGAACAACAAATATAAGAAACAAATGCTGCAGATCTTTTATATAGACGTAGAAGAACATCTGAGCCAAATTTGAAAGCGGTTGAACAAAAGAAACCTCATAAGCTTTAAGTGACTGTTCAGACGCCTCTTTACGATCATCCCCTGCTTTGAACTCTGCTAAATAGCGATAGTAATCTCCCTTCCTGGATGTGAAGTAAAAGGAGGTAAACTTGTAAGTTCATCAAACAATTTTCGGAGATAAAACGGAAGAAAAACAACCAACTTAAATAAATTAAAACGGGGTCACACAGAAAGCAAATATGTATTTCATCCATCACAAAGAAGAGAAGAAAGCAAGTAAAAAGGTCAGCAACTTACATCTTATAGTAGAAGACAGTAGATTCTCCAGTAGTGGACGAAGGAACAAGGTGCTCATCGATCACTGACAAAATGTCGCTGCATATTTTTGTAAGCTCGTCTTCAACCCTCTGCCTGTAAGTCTTTATTCTCTTAACATTCTGCTCATGACCCTTACTCTCCTCCTTCTGTTCAATCGAAGACAGTATCCGCCATGAAGCCCTTCTTGCTCCAATTACATTCTTATACCCAACCGACACCAAATTCCTCTCTTCAACAGTCAGTTCGACATCCATCTTAGCAATCGCCTTCATTGCTTCAACCATTTCTGGGACAACAAATAGAAAATGCACAATCACATATTTATCAAACTTTAAGCAAACCGAATAGTAGTAGTAAGTAAAAGATTGCACAAACTTATTAATTATGAATAGTAAAGCTTCAAGTCTTCTATCATTTGTATAGCCTGCCTGTATGCTCAACATCACTTCTTATCATCAATTTGAAAGCTTCAAGCTTCTCTCTTTCATACTAATTGGCTCTACACACAATAGTTCTTTCGCCTCTAAAAGAAAGATTAGATAAGATAGACTAAAACCAACGGGATCAAGCCAAATGATCCTTTATCCACTCATCACTTTACGTTATAATGTTCATCCTAGATCATAATCAGAATGACTTTCATCTCTCAACATGACATCTGGTACCTTAAAACTTAGCCTTTTGTTATATTACCATATATCAATCATAAGATGTGTTTCTACATCATATAATATTACCTCATTTTTCGCAAAACAACGGTGCATTCACATTACCTTCCACAGTATTCTCCACCGCAGAACTACATACAACCTAACAAATAGATGTCCTGCTATGTAAAAAACTAGATCAACTTAGACAACAAATTATAAAGGCGAATGATTTTCCTCCAAGTCCATTTTAGTTGACATCTGTGCTCATAGATCATCTCAAATAAAAGCCAAATTATTCATCAATAGCTTTCCTGTTCACTACACCTTGGCAAAAACTCTCTCAATTGATCTCAAGAAGTAACCACTACTCTAAAAGAAAATGGCTTTTTAATTAAGTCCATATCTAGCGGAGACAAAAACACTAGGTGATTTCTTCCTATGTGTCCAAACTTCATGGATAGAATTACCAGGTATCAGTGCTGGTGGATCGTATAAACTACCCATTGAATTAGTCGAGATGCCCGCAAACTGACAAGACACCATGGTTATTAAGAAGAAAAACATCTTTTAAAGAACATCAAGAACTGTTCAAGGCAATTTCCAGTCTAATTTGTTAAAGAAGACAATCTAGCATAACAATCAGCAACTACATACTAAAGGGGCACCCCAGAATAGAGAAACAAAGCAAATGAGCAAAAAAGATCACAACTTTATGAAATCCCAAAAGAACAAAAATCTAGAGACAAAAACAATAATTTTTTGCAACTAAAAAAATTAATTAAACCCCAAAAGAACAAAATCTAAAGACAAAACCAAAGAACACCCAGTATATTTTCAAGATTTTGCAACCAAAAAAAATAATTAAAAAACCCCTTTTGAAATCAAAGAAAAAAAACAAAGAACTGATACTAAATTTCTACAGCAGCATCAACAACAAAAATTAAAGAAATTTAAAATGAAAAATGTATACCATCATATCTCTCAGCTTGCTCAGCCAACCTAGCCAAGTAAACCTGTTTCTCTCTTTCCTTCTCCATTTCTGCTCTCTCTCTCTCTCTCCTCTCTTTGCCTATTTTCTTTTGTTGAATTGAATTATATGATGATTCTCTTCTATATGTGAAGACTTTTACCTTTTCTTTGGACTATTCTTTTTCCCTTTTATTTGTCTTTAACACACAAAAAAATGACTAAATTAAGGCCCTCTTTTAACTTACTAAAATATTACTATCATGTTGTAATCACAACACTTCCATTCCTAATAAAGTTTTTCACTTAAATATGCTGTATTCAAAGTTTTTTAAACAAAACTTTCACTTGAATATTTGATTTTTAAGCTAATCACAAAAATTATATCATCTCATTTAATTATATGTATCAACCTTTTAAAAATTATCTAAAATTTACAACTAAGCTGATGGAAAACACATATTTTTAAGGGAAAAGGGTCAAATATGCCCTTAAACTATGTGAAAGGAACAAAAATGCCCTTCGTTTATAGTTTGGCTCAAAAATGCCCTTACCGTCAATACTTTGGTTCAAAAATGCCCTTGGAGTCAATACTTTGGTCCAAAAATACCCCTATAATTACTAAATGGGTCAAAAATGCCCTTTTCCAAATAAGTATATTATTTTTTCTTTTAAACACATTTTCTTCTTAATTAAAATATTATTAAAGAACCATGTTCTTGTTTTCTTTCTTTTAAAATCACTTTAACAAATAAAAATGTAGGAAATATTTTTTTTCTTCTTAATGTCATCTTATCAATTAAAATAGAATAACTTCATGTACCCTTATGACAGATGATATATGTCATATGTATAAGATCATAGTATATCCATCATTAATTTATATTTATAAAACGATAAAAAATAATTATAATAAAATAAGAAATATTTTCATT
>JAJOOS010012703.1:0-19995 GCA_029582725.1 Solanum chiquidenum
CGCTTATGCGATGAGGCAGATGGATGATCAAGATGGACAAGACGTGGTTGTCGGTAAATTTCACTTATTTGGCTTATGTGTGTTTACATTGTTTGATCCTGGTTCTACACATTCCTATATTTGTTCATCACTTGTTCTTCCTGGAAATGTGAAATCTGTGAGACTTGATTTTAATGTGCTAGTTGAAAGTCCTTTGGGTTATTAAGTTGTGTGTAATCGAGTTTACCAAGATTGTCCCTTTGTGATTCAAAACCTAGTCTTCCCTGCTGATTTGATTGAAATGCCCTTCAAGGATTTTGATATTATTATTGGGATGGATTGACTTTATAAATATCATGCGGTGGTGGATTGTAGGTCTAAGCATGTGACTTTTAAAGATCCTACATTTTCACACATCATTGTACAAGGTGAAAGATCAGTGACATCTAGTATTATTTCTGCGGCCTTGGCAAGAAAGTTGATGCATCAAGGTTGTGGGGCATACCTTGTTCACATAGTTGATACACAATTGAAGAGTCCTTGTATCAAAGACATACCTACTGTATGTGAATTTCCAGAAGTATTTCCAGAAAACCTTCCGGGATTGCCCTCGAAAAGAGAGGTTGAATTTCCAATCGAGCTTATCCCTGGATCTACCCCTATTTCTATCACTCCTTATAGAATGGCTCCAGCAGAATTAAGAGAATTGAAATCTCAACTGCAAGAACTTCTTGAGAAAGGTTTTATTCGACCTAGTGTTTCTCCTTGGGGAGCCCCTGTTTTATTTGTAAAGAAGAAAGATGGCACTCTTAGGCGTTGTATTGACTATATACAATTGAACAGAATAACAATCAAGAATAGATATCTGTTGCCAAGGATCGATGATTTGTTTGACCAACTTAAGGGTGCTAAAGTATTCTCAAAAATTGATTTAAGGTCTGGATATCACCAACTGCGGGTTAGAGAGAATGATATTCCTAAAACTGCTTTTAGAACTCGGTATGGTCATTATGAATTTTTGGTGATGCCATTCGGATTGACAAATGCTCCTGCGATATTTATGGTTCTAATGAATCGAGTATTCAAACCTTATCTTGATCAGTTTGTGGTTGTTTTTATAGATGATATTTTAATATTTTCCAGAAGTAGTGAAGACCATGATAACCACCTCCGGATTGTTTTGCAAAATTTGAGGGAGAAAGAGCTTTATGCTAAACTTTCCAAGTATGAATTTTGGCTTGATGAAGTAGCTTTTCTAGGACATGTTGTATCAACAGAAGGTGTGAAGGTGGATCCTAGTAAAATACAAGCAGTTGTTGAATGGAGACCTCCCAAAAGTGCGACTGAGGTAAGAAGTTTCTGGGCTTAGCAGGATACTACAGAAGATTTGTGAAAGGCTTTTCCATTATCACCTCTCCTTTGATTAAGCTTTTGCAGAAGGAAGTAAAGTTTATTTGGGATGACAAATGTCAAGAGAGCTTTGAAACTCTCAAATCCTTGTTGACTCAAGAGCCTATACTTACTCTACCAATTGAAGGGAAAGAGTATGTAGTATACAGTGATGCTTCTCACAATGGTCTCGGATGTGTTTTGATGCAAGAAGGGAAGGTAATTTCTTATGCCTCTCGGAAATTAAAACTGCATGAATTGAATTATCCTACTCATGATCTTGAACTTGCTGCTATAGTGTTTGCTTTAAAAATATGGCGACATTAATTGTATGGAGAGAAATGTCATATATTCACTGATCACAAGAGCTTAAAGTACTTGGGTACTCAAAAGGAGCTAAACCTTCGACAACGTATATGGCTTGAACTTATCAAGGATTATGACTGCACGATTGATTATCATCTAGGTAAAGTCAATGTGGTTGCAGATGCCTTAAGTTGGAAATCCTCCGCAAGCATTTCTTTGAGTCCTTTACCGTTGCTCCTTGAGTTAAGAGCCTTGAATGCTTGTTTTACACTTGATTCAAATGGTTCAGTTATTGCTAATTTGCAAGTAAAGCCAATATTAGTTGAACAAGTGAAAGAAGCATAAAAGTTAGATGAGAAACTTGTAAAATTGACTAGAGAAGTTCAAAGTGGGAAAAAACTTGATTTTACATTTACGGAGGATAGTGGCTTATTTTATCAAAACAGGTTATGCGTCCCTAATGATGACAAATTGAGGAGAGAAATATTGAATGAAGCACATACTGCATCATATGCAATGCATCTTGGAGGTACAAAGATGGACGAGACCATCAAAGAAAATTATTGGTGGAATGGTATGAAGAGAGACATTGCGGATTTCATCTCTAAATGTTTGGTTTGTCAAAAAGTAAAGGCAGAACATCAAGTCCTAGTTGCTTTACTACAGCCCTTGTCGATGCCAGAATGGAAATGGGAAAGAATAACAATGGATTTTATTTCAGGACTTCCTCGCACTCAAAGGAACCAAGATGCAATATGGGTGATTGTGGACAGGCTAACCAAGAGTGCTCACTTCTTAGCAATCAGGATGGATTACTCACTTGAGCGTTTAGCTGAATTGTACATTAATGAGATTGTAAGACTACATGGGATACCTGTATCTATTGTATCTGATCGAGACCCAAGGTTTAAGTCTAGATTTTGGGGTAGCTTGCAGGAAGCTTTGGGTACTAAGTTGAAATTTAGCACTTCGTTCCATCCTCAGACAGACGGCCAGTCGGAAAGAGTGATTCAAATTTTGGAGGATATGCTTCGAGCTTGCATTATGGAGTTTGAGGGTAGTTGGGACAAACACTTGGCTTTGATAGAATTTGCTTACAATATTAGTTACCAATCGAGTATTGGAATGCCTCCCTATGAAGCCTTGTACGAAAGGAAATGTCGGACCCCTCTTTGTTGGAGTGAAGTTGGTGAAAGAAAGCTTGTTGGTCCTGAATTTGTGCAACAAACAGAGGACAAGGTAAAAATTATCAAGGATCGTCTAAAGATTTCTTCGGATAGACAAAAGTCGTACGCTGATCTTAAAAGGCGTGACATTGAATATCAATTTGGAGATAAAGTATTCTTAAAGGTGTCTCCATGGAAAAAGATTATGAGATTTGGCCAGAAAGGAAAACTTAGTCCCCGATTTATTGGACCTTATGAGATACTTGAAAGGGTTGGACCAGTTGCATATAAATTATCTTTGCCACCGGAGTTAGAAAAGATCCACAATGTCTTCCATGTTTCTATTCTCAGAAGATATCGTTCTGACCCATCTCATGTTCTTCCAGTTGAATCTATTGAGGTTAATCCTGACTTGACGTATAATGAAGAACCTATTCTAATTCAAGCTCGAGAAGTAAAGCAACGTAGGAACAAGAGAATTCCCTTAGTAAAGGTACTTTGGAGGAACCATTCTAGAAAAGAAGCTATGTGGGAAAGAGAAGAAGACATGAGAACCTAGTATCCGCACTTGTTCCGGGACTAGTGTAAGGTAAATTTCGAGACGAAATTTCTTCAAGGGGGAGAGAGTTGTAATATCCCAAAACTGCTAACAAGATGTCGCAAGTCGATAAACCACTGCTTAATTACTACAATATGTTTTATTCTCATTTTGGGAACTTGAAATAATGTTATATTTGCAACCTTGCTTAAAATAATTGTCATCGTAATTTATTGTTTTGTATGGGGGTATTTGCGTAATGTTTTAATTAGAAATATGTATAGTTTTAAAATGGAGGTGAAGGATATATATATATATATATATATAGGTGTATATGTATGCAATTGGGCAGCACACAATTATTTGGGCAGCCAACTTTTAGGGACAGTTGTGTATATGATAAGAACCTCTTGTGTTACTATATTTTGACACCTCCTCGTAGGAAATTCGTCTCAGCTGAAGTATAAGTCCCTTATAACATTATCTAACCTGTTGTTCTTCAAGATCACAAGAGAAAATCTTGGTCCTTTTGGCTGGAAATCGAGTTACACTCTTCTCTTTGGTAAGTAGTAAAACCCGTTTTTGAGCTGGGTAGCGTTTAGTAGATTAAGCATATCTCGTTCTGTAGAACTTTGTTTACTGTGAAACAATATGATTTGGAAATATAATGCGTATATGTACAACTCTTATGTTGATGTTAAACTCTAATTTGGTTGTGATGAATTCGAAATATGGGACGCATCATAGGACAAGTTCTGTCTAGATTCTGAAGTTTGAAATCCTGTATGGACAACTGTTAGTGTTTTGAATATATCTTTCGATCCAAAATACATTTTGCGGTGATTCTTGGTTGTTTGCAACCTTACGAGAGGTACCTACATATTTCATGAAGAGTATACAGTCCAGTTTGGCCGTTTTCCATTTCAAATCTTAGTTGCGACATGAGGCACTAGGATGACCAAAATTTACTGTTCTGGGAGCATAGTCGTATTTGTACAGGCTAGGCTTACTTGTGATGATAACCCCATTTTTACGTCATCATTATTGAGGTGATAGAAAGTAAATAAGTTATTGAATTCATTTTTTAAGGTTGTATATCCTTGTATACAAGTTGAAGACTTTGATACGCTGCTTGGTCTACAGTTTGACTCGTGGAGTTTTGTTGGACTGTTTTGTGCTAAAGAACTGAGGTTTTTGTATAAACTTGTACTTGTACTCTTTTTACCTGCTGGTATATCTGAAAGTTTATCTTGGTACCTTGGTTACCCCTTGTCACTTTGCATTGTCGTGTTGTTATCCTTTAAGACATTAAAGACGCTTGTGTAACTCTCCCACTTGTACAGATTGTCTGATCACTTGGCACTCTTGTTGGGACCTTTTCCTTCTTGTGGCTGTGACTTCGTCACGCTTGGCATGCCTCTTGGTTCGGATCATTTGCCATCTTGACTCTGGATTTTTAGTTCGTCTTAAGAATGGAAGTTGTCCATTTTAAGTACGAACTAGGAAGCCATTTTTAATATGGTTCTTGGTTCTCTTGATTATTGGGTTTTGACCCTTCTTGATGTAGGGCGTTGATCCTTCTTGATACCTGCTCGTGCTTAGTGTGACGACATGATGTATATATTGGGTGAGCCTTGTTATTGAATCTCTTGAAAAGTTGTGCTAGGAGCATTCTTGACATTTGGACCTTTAAATATTGAACTTGATACTCCTTGTATATTGTTTACTTGATTTATTGATTTTGTTTCGATCGTGCTGCCCTTGACTTGAGAATGATAACTTGTTGAATTTGAGGGCTCCAAACCTATAGTTTTTACACCACTAAGCTATATGCTTAGCGATAGTGGTTTCTATCGTAGGGGCTATTCACGATGACGCTTGAAGTTGGCCATTGAAGATGGAGATTTTGAAAGCCTTAAGGAAGATCACATTTGCATATAGGGATATATAGTTTGTATAAACCTTGGGACTTGTACATGATCTTTGTGCTGTATATTTACATGAATTTTGAGGGCTGATTTGGTCATGTCACCATGGGTTGTAATATAAGTATGGTGATACGTTTTTATCTTTTTTGGGTGTGTAAACCCAAGCCTTGTAATATACTAGTTTGCTATATGTCTTGAAAGTTGTGTGAAGCATGAGCCGACTGATTTCGGTACTCGGAAGCTTGCGATATTCTTGTTATTTCACCCTCGAGGATCTGGTCGGTTAGTTGCTTAAATTTTTTTTAGTTGGAGTTCGTTATGAATCTAATCCCTTTACTAGTTTAAAATCAGTATGCCCTCATTAATCGGTTTTGAATGTCGCAAGTATTTAATTAGATTTCTTGTTTAAGTAGTGGTATCGTTTTAAAAGGGTCGCTACAGAAGTTGCATGGGGTTCTTTTGTCTATTATTTCAGATTGAGGTTCTCAATTTACTTCACACTTTTGGAAGGCATTCCAAAAAGGGCTTGGTTTTAAGGTCAAGCTTAGCACGTCCTTTCACCCTCAAACGGATGGTCAAGTGGAACGTACCATTCAAACCGTAGAGGATATGTTAAGGGCTTGTGTCATAGATTTTAAAGGTAATTGGGATGACCATCTACCGTTGATAGAGTTTGCCTACAACAATAGTTACCATTCAAGTATTGCATGACTCCTTTTGAAGCACTATATGGTAGGAGGTGTAGATCTCTGGTCGGTTGGTTTGAAGTAGGTGAAATTGCCCTAATTGGTCCCGAACTAGTTTATGAGGCCATTGAAAAAATTTGACTCATTAGAGAGAGGTTGAAGACAGCCAGCCCAAAGTCGGCAAAAGTCATATGCCGATGTTAGAAGGAGGGATCTAGAATTTGAAATTGGTGATTGGGTCTACTTGAAAATCTTACCTATGAAAGGTGTGATGAGGTTTGGTAAAAAGGGGAAGCTTAGTCCCCGGTATGTGGGCCCATATCAAATTTTAAAGCGTATTGGGAAAGTTTCCTATGACTTAGACTTGCCAAATGAGTTGGCCCTGGTTCATCCGGTATTTCATGTTTCTATGCTTAAGAAGTGTATTGGTGATACGACATCCATCATTCCTTTAGAGGGTTTAGGAGTTGATGAGAGTCTATCCTATGAGGAGGTTCCGGTAAAGATCCGTGACTGGCAAGTCAAGATATTAAGAAATAAGGAAGTAGCTTCCGTTAAGGTTTTGTGGAGGAATTATTTAGTTGAGGGTGATACATGGGAGGTCGAGGCCGATATGAAGTCCCTCTATCCTCATCTTTTTCCTTCTACTCCTAAAATGGTGCCATATCTCTGCTGGAGTGGTAACTATTGGTATAGGAGAACTCACACAAAGGTAAGAACTTATCCCAATGCTCTTCAAAATCAATCACACATGTCCTCAACATGTCTTCTAACACTTGAATAGTCCTCTCTGACTGCCCGTCCGTCTGTGGATGGAAGGCTGTACTAAAAGTGAGTTGTGTGCCTAATTCATCATGCAATTTCCTCCAAAACTTGGAGGTGAGTTGGGTACCAAGGTCTGAGATGATAGAAAGGGGAACTCCATGCAACCTCACTATATTTTTCACATAAACTTTAGCCAGTTGTTCAGCATTATAATCTATTCTTATCGGAACAAAATGGGCTGACTTAGTCAATCTGTCAACCACTACCCAAATAGAATCAAACGTCCCCAAAGTCTTGAGAAGACGAACCACAAAATCCATGGCTATCTTTTCCCACTTCCATTTCGTAATTGGCATTCTCTGAAGCAAACCTGCAGGCCTTTGATGTTCATACTTCACTTGTTGGCAATTTTGACACTTCGCCACAAATTCCGCTGTATCCTTCTTCATGTCCGACCACCAATAAATTTGCTACAAATCTCGGTACATCTTTGTCACACCTGAATGAATAGAATATCGCGAACCATGAGATTCTGCCAATAATTTCTGAATCAAGTCATCTACTCTAGGAACACATATTCTTCCTTTAAAATTTAACACACCCTCCGCATCAAGAGTGATCTCTTGTGCCTTACCAATCACAGTCTTATTTCTAAGATCCTCCAAATTTTCATCCTCAAACAGTTTGGCCTTGATCTCTTCAATGAACGTGGCCCTTACTTCAATGCTAGCTAACACCCCACTTTTCTCTGAGATGGCCAACTGAATGAACTTAGACTCCAAGGTCTGAATTTCCTTAGCCAAAGGTTGCTTGGTTATACTCAAGCAAGCTAAACTACCCATACTCACCACTTTTCGACTCAAAGCGTCTGCCACCACATTAGCCTTACCCGATGGTATTGAATGGTCACATCATAATCCTTAAGTAACTCCATCCACCTTCATTGTCTCAAATTTAGATCCTTTTGAGTGAACACGTGCTGCAAACTATGATGATCAGTAAACACCTCACACTTAACACCATAGAGGTAATGTCGCCAGATCCTAAGAGCAAATACTACTGCTGCCAACTCCAAATCATGTGTTGGGTAATTCCTCTCATGCACCTTCAATTGACGCGATGCATAAGCTATAACATTCTTATCCTGCATCAACACAACACCTAAGCCAGAATGTGAAGCATCACAATAAACAATAAAATCTTTACCTTCAACCGGTAGTGCTAGAAAAAGTGCGGTGGTCAAGAGAGTCTTGAGCTTTTGAAAGCTCTCCTCATATTTTTCAGTCCATGCAAATGATATATCCTTTTTGGTCAAATTTGTCAAGTGAGTGGCGATAGAAGCGAAGTTCTTCACAAATTGACAATAGTAGCTAGCGAGCCCCACAAAACTCCTAACTTCCATCACAGAGCTAGGCCGAACCCAATTCTTAACCACCTCAATCTTTTTGGGATCTACCATTACCCCTTCTTTTGAAACTACATGCCCCAAAAATTCTACCGAAGTCAACTAAAATTCATACTTAGAGAATTTCGCATGTAACTTTTGTTTCCCAAGAACACCCAAAACAATACGAAGATGGTCGGCATGCTCTTCCTCACTTTTTGAATAGACCAAAATATCATCAATGAAGACTACAAAAAATGAATCAAGGAATGATTTGAACACCCCATTCATCAAACTCATGAAAGTTGCAGGCGCATTAGTCAAATCAAAACACATAACTAGAAACTCATACTGCCCATAATGGGTTCTAAGCGCCGTCTTGGGCGCATCCTCAGGCTTAATTTTCAACTGATGGTAGCCAGACCTTAGATCAATCTTAGAGAAAACTGATGCACCTTGCAATTGGTCAAAAAATCATCTACTCTAGGCAATGGGTACTTGTTTCGAATGGTAACCCTATTTAATTGTCGATAATCTATACATATCCTCATACTACCATCCTTTTTCTTAACAAACAAAACTAGGCACCCCACGGGGAAGCACTAGGACGATAAATCATTTATCAAGAAGTTCTTGGATTTGAGCCTTAAGCTCTCTTAATTTTGCCGGAGACATGTGATATGGAGAGATAGAAATTGGGGAGGGGGGTACCAGGTTCCAATTCAATGCAGAAATCTATGTCTCTATTCGGAGGCATACCAGGAAAATTAGTAGGAAACAATTCTCTAAATTTTGACACCACATGAATAGACTCAATAGATGGAGTCTCAACCTCAACATCCCTAATATTAGCCAAATAAGCCAAACAACCCTACCCTACAAGTTTCCTAGCTTGAATGAAGGATATGATCTTAGCTTGCTTAGGCTTGTACACCCCTCCCACTCTAAATTTTCCCTTCCTAGAATTTCTAGAGTCATAGACTTAGTATTACAATTAAGTACAACATAATAGGGGGACAACCAAGTCATGCCTAAGATTTTGTCAAAGTCAGTCATATCCGAAATCACCAAATCATCCCAAGTCTGAAAACCCATAAACAAAATAGGACAAGCACGATAGACATGGGTGACTATGACAGACTCTCCAACTGGGGTATAAACATGGATGGGGGCATAAAGTATATCACAAATCATAGCAAATTCTGAGGCAAATATTACAGATACATAAGAATAAGTAGAACCCCGATCAAATAACACATTAGCCATCCAGTCACAGATAAGAATAGTACCTGTGATCACTGCGTCAGACGCCTCTGCCTCACCATTGACCAAAAAGACATAACATTGAGCCCTATCATCTTGACGAGCTACTTCCCTGCCTGGCTGTACTGCTCCTCTGCCTGTGTTGCCATTTTCTCTACCCCCACAACCTCGCTGATTAACTCTTCGCTCACTTTATGTACGTCCTCGACCATTATTACCATTTCCTGCGGGTACCACTACTCTAGTCTGCTGTTGCGTAGAATCCATCATGCAGGGGTGGGGACAATCTCTCCTCATATGCCCAGGTTCACCATAGTTATAGCAAGTACGATCAAAGGATGGCCTGCTGCCCGCTGAAGGTGCGGCTCCCTAGCCATCCTGAATCAAATTATGAGGTGGAGTTCCCAAGTAATTACCTGTAGAAGTGGGCATATCAGACTGAATTAACCTGGCTGCAAGTGTTGGCCTCCCTGACCCCTTGGAATAAGAGCCTTGAAAGTTACCCGACTTCTTGACCCTTTTAGCCAATGCCTTAGCCTGACCGTCTTGCCTCACCCACTCCACTTTCTTAACAAAGTCTGTTACCTCATTAAAGCTCCTCTCTGTAGAGGTCATATAAACAGATAATACCTGCAACTCAGAATTTAGTCCCCTAATAAATAAACGGATCCTCTCCTCCTCAGTAGTCACCAATTGAGTAGCATACCTAGATAAGACATGGAACTTGGCCTCATAAGCAACCACAAACATACCACCTTGCTCTAAGCCATGAACTCATTCTTCCTGCGATCTCTCAAAGTCCTAGGTACATATTTCTCTAAAAATAGAGCATGAAACTGGGTCCAAGAGAGTGGCGGTAAAGTTGAAGATCTACACTCCACATAAGCTCTCCACTACTGCTTAGCCTCACCTTGAAGTTGAAAAGTCACAAACTCAACCCCATGCTGATGGACAATTCCCAACTTATGAAGCCTCTCATAGCAGTCTAAGATAAACTCATAAGCATCCTCACTCTCAGAACCAAGAAATACAGGAGGCTGAAAGTCAACGTACCAAAACTCTAACAAGATCCATAAATCTAACAAGAAGGGATACAACCCCAAACTAATGTACTAATAACTAACTAGAAATTCCAAGTCCGAAATGTGGACATAGATAGAAAGAGAACTCATGGCAGCCTGAAAGAACTGGCTCACCCTTGAATTCAGATGATCACTGGTCTTCTAAGCGAGGCCTATCAATAGCCGCCTGAAGATGCCCTGTACTCAATAAAGAAAACTGAAGTGCAGTATCAGTACACAACCAAAGTGTACTGATAGGATCACACGACTATCCCACTAAGTACAACATACATAAGTCATTACAACAATATAACAACATGTAAATACCAAATATATACAATATCAACAACATTCAAGAAACAACGGAGCATTTCACAAGTCTCAATTATACAGTTATGTCAAGTCAATGGTCCTCTCATGGAACCCAAACCTAAACTAATAGCATACCAAAACGTGGTACCTGATCCAATGATTATGCCAAAATGTGGAAACCGATCCCATGTTTACCGTCGAACGTGGCAACCGATCCAAGTTAGTATATCATAACGCAACACCCGATCCATTCAATAAGCCACAATTGCAATCACAAAGTACATTCTCATAATCATACAATCAAGTCATGATTCATGGCATTCATCATTCATATATCCTCATTTACAATTAATGTGATCAATAATGTAACATTCGCATACATACATGTATCATACTGAAGCAAGAGCAAACATACATAACACAATCATAGAATCACAACCATCACCTACCTCGAACAAAGCTTGAATTCCCTAAGAAACTTGATCCTTCCCTTTCTGGATTCGTTGCGCTTGTTCTTGGTCTACAAACAATTAATATAACATGGGAATCAATAAACAATCACTAATTACCCGAATTACTAACAATTATATCAACCATATATCATACCCATGATCCCTATACCTAGATTAAGGCTTTTTCCACCATAATTTCCAGATCAAAACCCTTCCCCATTGATAATTATCCATTAGATTACGTTCTACGGATCGAAAAATGGATTTGGGGAGTGAAAATCTTTTTTCCTTAAGAATGGTGGAAAACCATCAAGAAAAGCCTTGGGTTCGTTTCTTAGCTCTCAAGTTTGAAAATTGTAGAATAAAACATTTTTGGGGTTTATTTCCGACTTTAAGTTGCGTCTGCTCCACTATGACGGCACTCAACCCGCTACGATGGCCCCACCCTGGCGGCAAAAATCCCACCTCAGCGGCTTGCACAAAACCAGTGAGCAAAATTAATAATTCCAAGACCCCATTTCACAACACACCTTCAGCCAAAGACACTCAGAAACTATCCGTTCACGCTAAGATCAATTTCGGGAGTTCTACTCACCCGAATTTAATTCCATAAAGTCATATGGATTCCTTAACACCTTAGCTATCTACTCATATAATCAAAATCATAATTAAATGATCAATTGCTACCAGATTTCCCTAGACTTTAATGACTCCGATTTCATCCAAATCTAGACTAGGTTGAGAAATCTCAAGATACCACGAAAAAGTTTTCCGGCCTAAAATTTCCCCCCATTGGCTTTTCTATAACAACGGAACCCGGTCGTTAATTTTTTTGTGATTGAAATGAAGAAAAATTGAGGATTAAAGATGTTGAAGGTGTTATGTTTGAATGTCCTTAAATAGAGCCTGGAGGAGTTTTCAGATTAAAAAAAAATAAAAATACATAATATAACTTTTTTTTCCTATTTTTATTATATGTCAAATCAATATAACTGTAAGACAATTTAATGTAAAACGAGAAAAATATTCCTTATTGTAAAACTAAATTTTTTCATGCACTTTATGAAGTGTAAGAAAAGCTTACACTTTACAAAGTGTAAGAAGAACTTACACTTTACAAAGTGGAAAAAAATTTCTATTTTATATTAAAATATAGACATTATCAGACTAACGAAAACTGATTGGAATATTGGACAAAACAGATAAAAAATATTCTATACTAAGCCTATTTTAATTACTTACTAAAATTGTGGCTTATTTTGATTAATTTTATCTCTTTGTGGCTCAAATATGTCCCCGACTCTTTATTTTTATAGGGCATAAACTTGGTTTTTCATATGATAGTGAAATATGTTTGACTAAAAACTCTAGTTCGCTGGTCGGCTGCCTCTTTCTCTCTCATCACCGAAGCAAACCCAGCCAACGACTCAGGTAATGCTATTCTACCATTTACATTTTTTGTTATTTGTCATTTCCCTGCCTATAGGGTTTCATGTTAGCTAAAAGAAGGTATAAAAGAGTTGAATTGGTTTACTGGTTTTTCATGGGAGTATTGATTGAGTTACTCAGAGACCTGAATTGAGCAGCATGTATATAATTTACTTGTACTAAATTGGTATCAAGCAAATGAGTGCTGTTGTGATTCCTAAACATGTTGCCGCTATATTAAAATGTCAAAAGAATCCATTAAGGTCACTAGAAATATTCAATTCAGTGAAAAAGGAACATGGGTTTAGCCATAATTTGTTTACATACAAATGTATTGTTGAAAAGCTTAGTTATTATGGAGAGTTCAAGGCGATGGAAGGTGACATTGAAGAAGCCAGGAAGAATATTGATAATAGGTTCTTAGTGTAACATCTCGAGTTAAATCTTGCATATATTGATGAATTAGTTGTTTCTAAGTGTTTTGGAAAATAACCAAGTGAAAATAAGGGGTTTAGAGTTGAAAAATGAAGAAGAAAAGTTGGAGGCACCTGGGCAGGGGCCTGGGGCGTCGCCCCTCTCATACCCCAAGAAAAATTCTCTGATCTTTTGCCTCTGGAGCGTCTCCCCTCTTAGAGCCCCAAGTAGGGGTATCTGAACTTTGGGCTCTGGCGCCCCACGCCTCTTAGAGCGCCAAGGACACCAGTTCACCCCATTTCCCCCCTTCTTTCCGTACTAGTTCCTTAGTAACGTATCTATGTTTTCCAATCAATTTATATACTCTAAGGTACGTTTAAGCATCATGAAATCATCCATAAACTTGAGATCATGAACCTTGAATCCATAATTCAATTCAAGGAAAGTTAAGAGTCAAGTCTAGAAGTTAAGAAGCAAATCAAGAGAAGTTCATAAAGTTTTTCCAAAGTCTTTCGCAAACGTTTTAACTTTGTCTTAAGACTTAAGTTTCAAGTTGAATAAAGAGTTAAGAGTAAAGTTCATTTCCTCAAAGATTATACGGGAACTAAGAAAAAAGTTTGAGCAAGAAAGGAAACATCGATTCCAAGAGAGCTTTTAAGCTAAGTTTTGAGTAATTATCTCAAACCAAAGAAAAAGTTTTGTTCTAAAAACATATGATCTAAGTATATTTTTGGAAGTAGTATTGAGCATCGATATAGGGATGCGAGTTCATAATAACTCAAGTCTCCATAAGCCATATAGCCATCATGGGTAGTAAAGGATCATACTTTTTAGATGAATCCTTAAGTGCTTTTTAACATAGACTAGTGGATCCACTTAGTTAAGGCGTTCTATATGACAACAAAGTAGAGGACAATTCTGGTAGCATGGGCAAGACGCTGTATCACCACTTAGGCTCATAGTGGTGGTTGTCGGTTAGAGAAACTCCCACAGAAACTATATTACTTTATTATACGAGTAAAGTTGAGTTTGTTATTGCATTTTCTTTAACGAACTAAGTTGCTTTCTATTTTTTTATAAAGCTTTCCATATATTGCATGTGTTTTATTGCTTATATTGAGTTAAGTTATTCATGAGTTGAGTAAAGCCAATGTAGGTATTTCTTTCAGATTCCTTTCAAGCTTATGTTATGTTTAGTTTTCCCCTCACATACTCGTACATTCAATGTACTGATGCCATTTGGCCAGCATCATCTTATGATGCAGACACAGGTAACCAGAATCATCACCCAGTGCCTCGTTGATCCAGTTGAGCACTCAGAGTCTGTTGGTGAGCCTTCTAGCTTTCTGGAGGGATCCTTTTATCACTTGCTTTCAATTTTTCATTGTTAGGATGATCGGGGGTCTTGTCGTGACATCCCTCTTTGTTTTAGAGGCTTCATAGACAGATAGTTATAGTTCTTTAGTCTTATTCATTTTAGTTTTATACGTTTAAGACTTGAGTTGCCATTTTGGCTAAGTTATTACATGAGTTATATTTCTTGTTTAAGTCTTCTGTTGAGTAAGTAAGCCAGGCCAAGGGTTTTGGGGCCAACAATGGTTCTCGAATGTCAGTCCCACACAGGGTGTAGGCTCGGGGCGTACCAGTTAGAAGGGGTGTACATTACTGCTAATAGAGGTTATGGAAAGAAGGGGAAAGTTCAACAGGCGGTTGATGTGTTTGAGAAGATGGATTTTTTCAATTGTGACCCGTCTGTTCATTCGTTTAACACAATCAGGAATATATTGGTCGAACATGGTTATTTTAAACAAGCCCATAAAGTTTATATAAAAATGTTGGAAAATGGTATTTCTCCTATTGTATATACCTTTACTATTAGGATAAAGTCATTTTGTAGGACAAACCGGCCTCAGGTTGCTTTAAGGCTTTTAAATAACATGCTTGATCAAGGATGTAAATTTAATGCAGTCACATATTGTACAGTAATTGCTGGATTTTATGAAGTGGATTGTCGAGTTCAGGCTTGTGAATTGTTTGATGAAATACTTAGGCTCATAATAATTGTCACGACCCAAAAATGGACATGATGGCACTCGTCTTATCCCACCAAGACAAGTCAGCCTAAAACTCAATCATTACAATAAAATGCGAAAAGTTTATAATCAACTCAAAAATACCCCCAAAATCTGGTTGTCACGTGTACAATCCTCTAAAGTATTACAATTGATTCAAAAGAAAACACAAGTCTCAAATGACCTTGTTTCTAGAATAGAACAAGATCATAATTAAGAAGAAAGAAGGTCCGCTGAAATGACAAGCAGCTACCTCACAAACCTCCACAAGAAGCCTCGGACAAGGAGAAGAGAAAATATCACAAAGGTCCGGGCTAGTAACCTACAATTTTTTTTTTGTAGAAGCAAGGGGTGAGTACCAAACCACACGGTACTCAACAAGTAAACCTCCAAACACGAGCTAAGGGGATATAATACGAGTACTCCTTACACCCCAACCGAACCTTCACAACTACAATCTGTATAAAACCAGCCCAACCTAGCAGTTCACAATTTACAAGCACATATCTCAACAACAACATTCTAACAATCATTTATTCTCAACAACAAGCTCAATATTCATCAATTAGAACCTCCACAACTACAACCTGCTTAAAATCAGCCCAATATAACAGTTCACAGTTTACAAAGAACATAGCTCAACACAACACTCTAACAATTTCATATCCTCAACAACAACAATAGTTTCATATCCTCAACAACAACACTAACAATTGCATATCTTCAACAACAAACTCAATATTCATCAGTCACAAGTTCCACAGAAAGGCACTCACAAGATCAGCAACACACAAGATCAAGTTCACCAATAAATAAAAAGTGCAATGTAATGAAATGCAATGTCAAGTATAATGATGCATGTCTGACCTAATGATACACACCCGCTGTCTCTCAGTCCAGGACCCATGGGGGACATATCTGTCCATGCATCCAACGCGGCGCACGATACGACCCTCGATAATAGTAACCATCGCGGCGCGCGATATGTCCCTCAAAATATAGTATCCATCACGGCGCGCGATACGTCCCTCAAAATATAGTATCCATCGCGGCGTGCGATACGTCTCTCGAAATGGTACATCCTCTTTAATTTCTTATTCTTTCTCAGTTGTCATAACACTTGTCACAATCATGTCTCAGAACAATGCAAATGACATGTTCACACAAATAATGAGAAGATGACCATTTTCATAACATTGCACAATTCACAACAACACAATCATGATACAACATCAACAATGATTCAACAAACCTTTCAAACCATTCTCAACACATCACAAATAATTAATCATATTGCCTTTTATTACCCTTTATTCATCATTAGAATTAATCAATATGGACAAGTCAACCCATCACCAAGTCTCATTACCCCCAAACATATATTACAAGGAAATACACGAATTCCATACACTTAACAAGGGTTTAGAAATTCACTTGCCTCAATCAATCAAGAATTCACTCCGGAACTTGAGCATTCCCTTTTCGTTGAACTTCCAACAAAGCAATCTATTCAAATAAATGACCACAATAAGATTCCAAAACTAACAACACTCATATTACTATGTGTTTAGCTTTGACCCAAAAATCCACCCAAGTTTATAATCAAGTTCTTAAGCTCGATGTCAATTAACATATCAACTCTCATAATTTTCCCAAACACTACAACCCTAATAGCTTTCATATAATATAATGCCCCCGATATTTAATTACATATCTCAATATATCAAACTTGAATCATAATATGACAACTAAAGAAAATAAACCAAAATCTGCCTAAATCAGACGTGACCCATACTTAACCTGCATACAAAGAAATATCCAGAACCTTATTTGTCCATAATTACCAATTTATAATTGTTTCATGATTTTTGCCCACTGTTTTATCCCAATCAAAAATTGATGCCACACATATGGCCAATGTAAGACAAAATATTTGTGAAATCCAAACATTAATTACATACTAGTTAATTAATAGAAACTCCCCACCGATTGACAGTTTAATACTTTTCATATACACCTCTTATATTAACAATTTACATTCCAACCAAAACCGCTATAATCCATCCAATTTCTAATTTAACATATTAATATAATAATATAACTTATCACCAACCATTAATATACTATTATTTTCCTATAACAACAATACAGAAACAAAATAAACTTAAGATTTTACCTGAAGCATGGGTTTCTTATCATGGCATCGACCCGTGCCCTCCGCCTCTCTCGTCCGACGCCCAGGTAATTTTCTCCTCTTCTTATTATCTTTTCTTTTCATATAAAAATAATCGAGTATAAAAGTGAAAAACACTATTACTTATTTTAATATATAAGGGTCAAATAGTGTAGGGTCTTAAATAAATTATCACTTTAGCCCATTAACTATCTATTAAGTCAATTATCTATAATTTATCCATCAATTAATTAACTGTAGTTAGACGAATAATTAAACTTTCCACAAATGACCTTCCGGGTCATTACATTATCCACCACTAAAAATCATATTCGTCCTCGAACATAAAGTAAAAGAAAGTCAAATACTAGGGATACCAAGAGCCTAAGGTATGACATTCAGAGTCGTGTTTCTCTCTCCAAGTGAACTCATACTTAGGACCATTCTATCAAGATCAACTATCAAGAACTGAAATTTCGAACCAAAATTTGGAAAATCTTGTAATCAGGAGTGATTACCAAGTCAAAGACTAACCCATGAACCCAATCTGAACCGAAACTCACTAGACCATGATAACATTCTGAGTCAATACCGACTACAACCAAAATTGAACCTTAACCAACCACCACACACTCATAATGCACAAACCATCACAGATCTTATCAAGATTTTCTTTTCACAACATAATTTTTCCACGAACTTAAGTTACAAATATCTGATATTTAAACATCGGGTACTCATCAAGGGAGAATTAAACTTATCTAACCCAAGGAAGAAAATGATCAAGTAAACGCCGACAAGCGATACACTTCAAAATGCCAAATCTCTAACTACACTCTTAAACAATTGTAACTCTTTATAGATAGTAGCTCTTATATAAGTTCTCATAAGCAAGGTTGTGCGTGCAGAAGCACTAGTATACTTCAACTATCCCAAACAACACAAAGTCTTCAATAACAAGTCTAACCAAGGATGCGACCCTACCAAGAGGACAATCACAGGATCGGCCCACCCGATCCACCACTAGGGATTCACCCACAGATATGAAAACACGTGTGTGTATAGGTAGCGAATCACACTCCGAAACATATCCAAAATGAAATAGATGGTCATATAAGAATATACAGAAGCAAGGTCGAATAACACAAGATACTCCTTAGTGCCCATATAAATAAAATTCCATTCATCTGACTCCATCTCTCAATTTTTAGCCACCCACAATCAACCAGTCTGATCTCCGTTACAATATTACAAATACTCGATTTATCAAACCCCACATACTTCTCACAGTACTCCATTGAAGCTAACATTCTTAATACCAACAAACATCATAACTATACTAGTCATTTATTACTCTCACACTGTCACTAGTATCAAAGTATTCTTATCAAATACATTATCGCCTAAAGTTTTTCAAACTGTAGCGCTCTCTCTTTCCAAATAAGCATTTTAGGACAGATACGGGTCCCACCCAAGGCTAACACTAATTTCGAATCTAAAAGTATTTTGTCATCAATGTAAAGTTATTGAATCACGTACAATGTCAACTCCATGTAATCTTTCAGATGCCAAATTTTGACTAACATTCAAAACCATCATATACCTCATACCAACACTTAAGAAATTCTTGGCCACTCCAATAATTCGGTATACTATAAGCTCATAACCTCTACTCATCATCAAATGCCTATGTAACACATCATAACTATCTGTATCGTCCAATCAACAAAGTAGTAACAATCCCCTTGAAATCCTCATTAATCATGTAAATCTGTAGGTCCACATCGTTGAACATCAGTAAGTTACCTATGTGGTTATGTCGAGCTAGATTGTTCAAATTATGATAGAACCTACATTATGTGAGAATGACCTTTCACATAGTCATACCATATTCATAACATAGTCTAGTTTAGAGTACAATTGATGAAACCTTTCAAGAGACTCACTTTCACTACATTATCATAAACCTCATTCAGTCATTCATGTGTGTGTATGTACATATGTGAGAAATCCTTTCACATAAACACCTTTATACAACACATATTCATACCTTTCTAATCATACATTTAGCATGCATTAGAAGATGTAAGGGTACATATAAGAGTTAACCTTTCAATAGACACCATAACACATCATATTCATAGCTATACATGTAGAGTGTGTGTGTGCATATTGTCCTCATAGTAACATAATAGCAACAATATTGATGTTGAGTGCACATCCCTTCAAGGGGTCACAACACATTCACAATGTCCCAAATCATGAACAATTCACATATAAAGCCTTTAGGGATTCTAGACCACACACCCACACTTCATCATAGGAGACAAGGTCACATTAAACCTTGAATAGGTACTCCTAACATGTATATGATCACACATTCATATAGGGTTCATATAGGTAGGGGTCATTCCACAATAGTACTTAGCATAATCAATCATGTAGACCACACCTTATCCCTAACATTATCATTCACATTATACTCCTCATCATCAACACACTTTAAACATCATGCTAGCATTGAGGATTTCATACATAACCTTCCTAGCACAACTTCATAAACATATGCATCATAATCATCAATTCACTTCACATATATTGCCTTCAAGGCCATGATCTCAACATGCATAGATAGACAAGAAGTAAACACCACCACCATAAGTGGACCAAACCACACAA
>JAJOOS010012704.1:0-21821 GCA_029582725.1 Solanum chiquidenum
AAATATGGTGTCCGCCACAATGTAGCCACTCCTTACCATCCGCAGACTAGTGGGCAAGTTGAAGTGTCCAACAGAGAAATCAAACAGATTTTGGCAAAAACTGTGAATGCTAATAGAACGGATTGGTCAAGAAAGCTTGATGATGCTTTATGGGCCTATCGTACTGCATACAAGTCCCCAATAGGTATGTCTCCTTACCAACTTGTATATGGGAAGTCTTGTCATTTATCGGTAGAGCTAGAGCATAAGGCGATGTGGGCAATGAAGAAGCTAAATTTGGATTGGGGTGTTGCATCTAATAAAAGAATGCATGACTTGAATATGCTTGATGAGTTTCGCCTAAAAGCTTACGAAAGTTCAGCCTTGTACAAAGAGAAGATGAAGCGGTATCATGATCAAAGAACTGAAAAGTGAGAATTTGTGGTGGTTGATCTTGTGCTTCTATTCAACTCTAGGTTGCGCTTGTTTCCAGGCAAACTCAAGTCCAAATGGACTGGACCATTTTTGCTCACAAACGTGCTCCCCCATGGAGCGGTTGAGCTTGAGAATAGTGAAGGAACAAGGTTCATGGTAAACGGGCAAAGGATCAAGATCTATCTGGGAAATGCTGAAAGTGGGCAAGAAGTGATTGAGGCCTACAATCTTGATGAAGTTTGAGTAATCAAGAAACTTGTGTCGTGCCGCGACGTTAAATCAAGCGCTGCTTGGGAGGCAACCCAAGATGTACAATCTAGCCAATGATAGGTTGTTGTTTTCCATTTAGTAGTTGTCTTTGTTTAATTGCGTCTCTGTATCAATTTAGATAGGTGATTTAGTTTTTTTAGTGTTGGTTAGAATTAGCATAGAGTCCGTGTCTAAAAAGTGTCCAGAAAATGTAAAAAAAGAATAACCTATTGGTTGCTACATATGCAGGTACGCCATGAAAAATCTACAGAAGATGGTCTGGTGTAGAGGTCTACGGACCTCATTGACGGTCCGTCGTTCTATCCACGGACCATGGATGGTGTCCATAGATCCCAGGTAAGCCCCTAAACTTTTCCAAGTGTAAGTGTGATCTACGGTCCTAATCTACGGACCGTAGATCGACTCACGGACCATAGACGGGGTCTCGTGGGTCCAAACCCTAATTTTGTCTGACCTGACCCGGACCCTCTTAATTAAAACTCCCTTAATTTCAAATCATTTCCACTTCCCTCCATTCACTCTCCAACCGTTTCAACCATTCCATAACCTCCCTAATCACTCCATAACTCCCCCATAAAATCATCCCTTCCATTCCCCCATAATTCCCAAAATTCCTTTCCATTCCGAATACAACTCATTCCATATTCCACAAAAGGGTTCGATGTTGGGTTAGTAACGAAGAGTTAATTCTTTTGTCTCGCAAAGCTTAGTGTCGTCACACAATCACCCCACTCCTCGTTGCTTGTAAGGTAATAGACTTTCCCCTCACTTTGAATTTCGGTTCATAGATTGAATATAGAAAGTCGGGAGTTGGGTCTTGACCTTGGGTAATTGTTAGATGAAATTGTATGATCAAATTGGAAGTTACAATACCCTTGGAACGATAGATAGTGATTGTGTTGCCTTGTTGTATGTGATTATAAGTCTAAATGTAAGTTTCGACTTAGGGTTCCAAAGTTTGTCTTAAATACTTGTTAAAATGATTAATCGGAATCCTGAGAATGACAAACTAGCATGCTCCAATGTTGAAATGCATGGTTAGACTAGGATATTGTTGAAAATGGTCTAAGATGTGGACTTCAAAATAGAGAATGGCTGAAACCTAGCACAGATCGCATCCACGATACCCCATCTATGGACCGTAGATTGGATTCGTGGGTTAATGCTCTTGAAAATTTCACCAAGTGTGAACCCACGGATGTTGACTACGGTTCATCGATCAATCTGCGGACCGTTCTGTACATCTGTGGTTTCCATCTGCGACCAATATTGTTGGTCCTCTGATCCACAGAATGGTTCCACGGACCGTAGATCAGTCTACGGACCGTAAGTCCCCTCCGTGGATGATCACTGTAGCCACTGTCTGTAAAAAAAAATTGGGTCTTTGTTACTGTTCATTTTTAGTTCTAAAGTTTTTTTGAGTATGTTTATAGTTAGTTTTGGTACTAATATTACTTTCACAGGTACGATGGCACCCAAGAAGAATGTCACCTACTAAAAGAAGAGAAAGTGGAAATTTGTTGCCCCTAGCTTCAGGTTAATCGATGAGGACACGGACACAGAAAAAGATCCATCATACGTTCCTACCAACACAAGGACTTGTCCCGCTGCACCCCGAGCCACTAGAGGCACCCCCTGGAAGGTGATTCCCGACGTAGTCACTGTCTCCCAGTCTGATGAGGAGCACACACTGATTGGGTCACCGACTGGGGCTGCTTCCAGTTCAGTTACTAGGTCTACGTCTGGCTCCGAGTCTGCCCAGGCTTCTGGCTCTAAGTCTAACCAAGCTTCAGGGTCTGAGTCTGCCCATGCTTCGGGGTCCAATGCCAAGTCAGCCACAGGGTCCAGCCAGAACGAACAAGCTGCCTCGTCTGATGAAGCTACTAGGTCAGAGTCAGTACCCATACCAAGGAATGAGAACCCTACTCCAGTGGCCGGTGAGCCAAACAGATGGTGTGTTGAGTGCCAATGGAAAATCTATCGGGATGCCAAGATGATTAACGACAAAGAGAAGATGGCCCGAATTGTTACAGAGGAGCGCAGAGTCCTCACAGGGAGCGTGCACACGGTCCCTGACATCCACCGGCTTTTTAACCATCACAAGTGTGACTGGATGGCTCGAGACCCAGGTATTTATAGTGAGCAGATTGTACGGGAGTTCTACGCCTCCTATGCCGCCACTCTCCATGGTTCGATCTCTAAGCGGTCAAAACCCATAGTTCAGGACCCTCTAACTTCCACTATGGTCCGGGGTTGTCCGGTAGACATATCACAGGCCACCATCAGCCACTTTCTCTATGGGCCTACCACATGTCACTTTTTGTCACTAAACACAGCGGAGTTTGATCACACATGGAACATCGTGCGGAGTGGTGCTTTTAAGAGGAATGCTGAGCAGCGAGAGGCTGTAATACTATGGGTGGCTTAATACATTGCTGCAGATGGCGAGCATGCAGAATGGGTCGCCGCACCTCGGTTAGGTATCCGAAAGGCCACATTGAATTTTATGGCCAAGTTCTTCTGGTTGTTGGTACATAACAGGGTGTCGCCGACAAAAGCTGACAACCAAGTCACATGGGATAGAGCGGTCATGGTTGCAGCTCTGGTAGCAGGAGTGGAGATTAACTTTGCCAGCATGCTGCTGGCAGAGATTCACGAGAGGGAATTCAAGACCTCCACTACTTACCCCTTTCCATGTTTGATTTTCCAATTGTGCAGGGACTCTGGAGTGCCGATCTGGCATTGTGATATGTTGATCAACCCTACTGGGACTTTAGATATCGGCCTCATTCGTGATGAGGCAAATGTGGCAGCACCTCGCAGAGAGCCCCAGGTTGAGGTACCTCCCTTGGGCACAGGGCGGCGACCTCATTATTTCAGAGCACACTGATACTGTCCCCGCCTCCTCTTCCCAGGCTGCTAGTAAGGCTCCTAGCTCATCCAGGTCCACACCACCATTAGGAGTTGTTGTTGTCCCATTGGTCCGAGTACAGAAATTAGAGGCTCAGATGGCCACACTGCTGCATCACATCAAGCCTTGGATGCAAAAATCGATAGCTGAGTCCGAGGCCAGAATGGTGCGAGGGATGGAGGGCATGATGGATCGGAAGGTCAAGGTCGTTAATAAGCGTCTCGATGCCTTTGAATTGAGAGTCCTCGAGCGACCAGCCCCGACCATAGATCTATCCTCTCTTCAGTCCAAAGTAGCCAGTCTCCGGGTCGACGTTGATTCCATTCTTGCCACCCCTTCAATTGAGCCTCAGGCTGCACCTACTGTGTTGGCTGATGCTACGGTGTTGGATGCCTTATTTAGTCGAACCACCGAGGAGGGGCCTGAGCCTACACATGCCACAGGTAAGAGGTACCGTCCTAGTCGTACTGAGGAGGAAAAAGCTCAGAAGAGACAGCGTAGAAGGAGGCTAGAAAAGCTTCGATTGTAGATGAAGAGTTGCGCCAGCAGAGGGTGCGTGAGAGTATTGCAGGAGCATCGAGTTCTGCCCCAGTTGTAAAGGTCTCGCCTGTTGTGAGGGACGTTGTGAGCACCATTGATGGTGCTATGATGGATGATGTGGGCACTACTAAGGGTGACCCAACTATTATTCCAGTGGGCTCCGGGAAACCGGACCCACTCGCTCGTTCATGATTCTTCGGCGCTATGCGCCACAGGTTTGCTTCACCCAATCCACTATCTTTTACTGTTCTTGTATGCATTGGGGACAATCACATCTCTTTTTGTTGGGGTGGGGTAAATGGATTGTGAGTGATAGGGTGAAGTCTGAGTAACCCAACTCATAAATCCTCTTTTGGGGTTTTCTTGCCTGTGTTCTTTTCCCCCAAGAGACTGTTTAATTTCTATTGAATCAGCATATGTTAGGATTGTATGTATAGAAGCATGAAAAAGAATAAAGCATGATGGCTTATGAAAAATATACCCATCCAAATTTTGTGATGTGTTCTAGAATTGGTAGGCTAAGACAAGTTGAATGTGTTGGCTCTGAGTATGACATGATAATGAATCAACTTGATGGAATGACTTGAGCTGAAACTTGAGCTGGGTAATCTGATAATCTGATAATGAAACTATGTGCCAAGTGTGTGTGAGAATAGTGATTGTTCAAACAGTTTTTGTGCAAAACTAGAACTTGCCCAGTTAGTCCTGCTAAAACAACTCACTCTAGAAGCTAGGAGGTGATCATAGGCCCTTGTTCTGATAAGTCCACAAATTGCCTATATGAAAGATCGAACCAAATGAAATAAATGCTCCCTTTGATCCAAATGCTTTGAACCTAAAAGTAGGCCATTTCTTTCTAAACCCCGAACTCACCTTCCGATAAATCTACTAGGTTAGCCCTGGTCCCTCCTTGGATATGTGCACCTCGACTTAGGTCAAAAGACTAAGTTGAGGGTGCCTAATGTAAAAGGTAATTTCAATCTTGGCCTTGACCCGACATTAGGTATTGTGCACCTCAACCAATGGAAAATCCATAAGTTGAGGGTGGCTATGAAAGAGGAAACCGAAAGAAAAATGAGTATGTAAAGAGTTTGATGTTGAGAAAAGAGAGGAATGGATGTGACTTGTTGAAAGCTAAAGAAAAATCATAAAACGCAAGAAAGAGATTAAAGTGAAAAATAAAAGGATCTACAAAACCTAAAGTCACATCCATGTTTGAAGAAAATCAAGGGAAAGAAGGTAAAACGGTAGGATGACAAATATTTTGGCAGAAAGAGGTTGAAAGCCTAGTGTAATGTCAAGGAGGGCACAAAGTCACTAAGAAGTACCCAAATGTACCACACCTGACCCTGAGCCTACGTTACAAGCTCTTAGTGCATCTAGGGTCTTAGTGCGTCGATTGAGGACAAACAATGAATTTAAGTTGAGGGTGTTGATATATCATGAGTTTACGGTATTTCTAATACATTTCACTTACAAGTTGTGTGTGTCTAGGGCCTTTTTGTATTGGTTTTTATGTGTTTTTATCATATTTTGCAGGAAAGATGTTCAGGTGCAGAAGTAAAGAGATAGCTGAAAGAAATGCAGAAAAGGGCATCTACGGAGGTGATCTACGGACCGTAGGTCCATTGACGCTCCGTAGATAGTGGTCGTAGATCAGCAAGCAATGTATGGAAAGCAAATCAGGGAAATCTGACCAAGTGTGGAACCACGGTGGCCATTGACGGTCCGTAGATGGATCTACGAACCGTACTGCTGATCCGTAGATTGATACTGCGAGGGTTCCAGTGCCTGATTTTTTGAAGATTCCACGTGTAGAGCTACGAAGGGGGATTGACGAACCGTAGATCGATCTACGGTCCATACTGCAGTTCCGGTGTTTGCTTCAGAGAAGCTGATTTTTGGAAACTGAAATATTTTCTAAGTCCTGGCTGACGAAAGGGACTCACGGACTGTAGATCCATTGACGGTCCGTGAGTCAATCTCGTGGAATGAAGACGCGTACCTGAATGAAACTTTCCTTGTTTTGTTTCCCTTTTAATTTAGGACTTGTTTTCTATAAATAGGGCATGTAAACCTCGATTTTGGGGGTTAGATATTATTATTCTATTCTAGTTCTTGACTTGGGAGATTAACTTGCAACTTTAGCAATTATTAATTTCCTAAGATCGTTTTGAAGATTTTGAGTTGCAATTCAAGTTGAATTTCTTAGTTTATTATTCTTCTTACGTAAGTTCATAATTCTTTCATCTAAAACAATGAATTGTGTTCATATGATTATGGGTAACTAAACTCCACAACTAGGGTTGTGGGAACCATGAGCGATTAACAAAGTATGAATAGTAAATAAGCAATTCTTGAATAGTGTGGTGCATGCATTGATAATTCTTTTGTTTAGAAGTCTTTTTAGTGGTTGCAAATGTTAGAACTCGCCTCGTTGCTACTTGCCGGACCAAGGAGGTAATCAACAAGAAAATTTATTATCAACATAGATTTAGTGTGATACTATCTAATAGGCTAGTGTCGAATGGTGCGAATTAATAACTAAGCCAAACATCGATTATGATGTCTAATATGAGGTAAAGGTAAGGGTTAGTAAATTATACACACGTAGCCAGACCAAGGTGCGGGGTGAAATTCTCTAGATGCCGGACCAAGGATTTATAGATACCGAACTTATCACTTTGCATGTAGTACACTAGGAGAGGATTGTTATTACTAGGATTATTGCGTTATGAGCTTGTGGGGAACACGTATACCCTAGTATATTTCTCTCATCTTGATAATAACCAAAATTTACTTTTGATTACTGATTAGTTATTGAATTCTTACAATTTGTTCCACAAAACCCCCCCTTTAATTACTTGTTTTTTTTGGAAGTTATTTGACTAATTGAATATAATTGTTGGTTAAAGTAAAGTCTAAACCATTTTCTTCGTGGGATCGACCCCAACCTACAAGTTGGGTTCTTTACTTGATAACGATCCCTTATGCTTCTGAAAAGAGGTGTAATTTGAGCGTATCAGAGATCCATGAGAAGGCGTTCAGGTCTACCACTACTTTACCTTTCCCGTTTATGATCTTCCTGTTGCACATGGATTCTAGGGTGCCTATCTGGCATTGTGACAAATTGGTACGGGCTACCGAAACCCTTGACATCGGTTTTTTTTGGGATGGGGCCAATGTAGCTGCCCCATGACGTGGTCCACAGATTGAGGCTCCGCCATTAGGAGCAGATTTAGTAGCTAATGTGGAGAAGATGCAGGGTGAAGACCCTGCCCCTTCAGCCCACACTGAAGATGACCCAGCCTCCCCATCTCAGGCCGCCATTCGGGCCTCTAGCTCATCCAGATCCACCCCTCCATCAGGATCCATGGTCGTGCCCCTTTCCCGTGTTTAAAAATTGGAGGCACACATGGCCACACTGCTTCATCATGTGAAGCCTTGGATGTAGTGGTCTATCTCAGAGTCCGAGGCCAGGATGAAGAGGAGGATAGAGCACATGATGGACCTAAAGGTCTAGGCCATTAATAAGCGCCTGGATGCCTTCGAGTTGAGAGTCCTCGATTGACCAGCCCCTACCACATATATCTCCTCTTTTCGGGCTGAGTTGGATCATCTTCGGGCAGATCTTGATGCCATCCTAGTTCCATCCATGGATGCGCCAAATTCTACCCCTACTGCACCGGTCGATGATACGGTGTTAGATTCTCTTTTCAGCGAGGACATACCGCAGTCCGAGTCCACCCATGCCCAAGGGAAGATGAACCGTTCTAGACACATTTCTGATGCCACTAAGGATGCGAAGGCAAAGAAGACAGAGTGCCAACAGACTGTGAAGGCTAGGAGAGCTTCTATTATGGATGAGGACTTGCGCCAACAGAGGGTTTGTGAGGGTGCTCTTGGGGCCTTGAGTTATGTGCCCTCTACTGAGGTTGTTGGTACTATGAGAGATGATGTGAGCACTACTGATGGTGCTGAGATTAAAGATGGGGGAGCTACTGATGGCGTTCCCCATGATGTGAGCACTATTGATGGTGCAGAGATTATAGATGGGAGCGCTACTGATGGCGTTCCACGTGTTGCTCCAGCGGGCTCCGAGAAACCAAACCCACCCGCTTGTTGAGTTCTTCGGTGCATTTACGCCACAGGTTTGCTTCACCTCCACCCTACTCTTTATTGCTTATTTTTGTGTGCTTTGAGGACAATAGCACTTTATTTTGTTGGGGGTGGGGTAAACGGATTATGAGTGATAGGGTGAAGTCTGAGTAACCCAACTCATAGTCCTCTCTTGGGGTTTTCTTGCCTGTGTTATTTTCCCCCAAGAAACTATTTTTTATTTCTGTTAAATCGGCATGTGTTAGGATTGTATGTGTAGGAGCATGAGAAAGAATAAAGCATGATGGCATTAGCATGAAAGAAGAAAATGATACCCATCCAAAAAAATGTGATATGTGCTAAAATATGTAGGGTAGAATGAGTTGAATGTGTTGACTCTGAATGTGACATGATAAGAACCGATGTGACCCCATGACTAAAGCTAAATAGTTGAACTGGGTAATCTGACAATCTGATAATGAAACAAGGTGCCAAGAGTGTGTGAGGATAGTTGAATGTTCAAACAGTTTTGTGTCAATCTAGAACTTACCCCGTTGGTCCTGCTAGGATAATCTAGGCTAGAAGTTGGGAAGTGATCATAGGTCATTCTTCAAATTAGTCCACTTAAACCTAAAATGATCTAACTAAATGGTAGCATTGTTCCCTTTTGATCCAAATATTTGAGCCTAAAATTGACCATTTCTTTTGATTCACCTAACTCACCTTCCCTTAAAATGTTGTCTTGGCCCCGGTCCCTCCATGGACATGTGCATCTTGACTTAGGCTAAAAGACTAAGTTGAGGGTGGCTAAGTCAAAAGTGACCTTGATCTTGGCCCTGGTACGACATCGGACATTGTGCACCTCAACTAAGGAAAAATGCATAGGTTGAGGGTGGCTACGAAAGAGGAAACCTAATGAAAAAAAAAGATATGAAAAGAGTTTAGTGTTGAAAAGAGAAAAAGAAAGAAAGAGGATGTGACTTTGTGCGAAAAAGGCAAAAGAATGTGATAAGTGAAAGTGTGAAAATAAATAAAGTGAAAAAGAAAAAAACAATATAAACAAGTGTCACAAAGTCAAAAGTTGCATCCTTGGTTGAAAAGAGAAGGGAAAGAAAAATGGATGAAAACTTGCCAAAAGTAGGTCAAGGAAGAGGTAAAAAGCCAATTTAATGTCAAGGAGGGCAGAAAGTCACTAATAACTACCCAAATGTACCACACCTAGCCCTTAGACTACGTTACAAGCTAAGAAAATCCTATAGTGATCATAGAAACTAGTTTGGAGAGTCTAAGCAGTGAAAATAAGGGCAATCCTATGGTATTGAGCATTAACTGTACTTGAAGTTACTTCTGAGCGTGAGTGTTGAATGAATCCTAAATCATATTCATTGTGTGAAAAAGGATTTCATTTGAAGTAAGGGAACTAGTTACATTGTCGGAAAGTTGGTACATTTGTGATTGTGATAAAAAGTGTATGTCGTGTATCTATTGGACGATCTTTCTAATATTTTGATCCGCATAAGTTAGCTTGTTAAGTCTAAGAGAAACGATTTGCACTAGAAAAGAGAGTAGGGATAGAAAGTCATGTCATTGCTTGAGCTTGAATGTATGCTTCTACACAAGTGTCGTTTAGAGTCTTAGTGTGTCGCTTGAGGACAAACAACGAATTTAAGTTAAGGGTGTTGTTATTCCATGAATTTATGATATTTTTAATACATTTCACTTAAGAGTTGTGTGTGTCTAGAGCCATTTTGTATTGGTATTAATCTGTTTTTATCATGTTTGTAGGAAATAAGTTCGGATGTGGAAGTAGAGAGACACAGCTGAAGAATTGTGCAGAAAAAGGCATCTATGGACGTGACCTACGCACCGTAGGTCTAGACACGTTCCGTAGGTGGTAGGCATAGATGGACGGGCAATGCTCAAGGGAAAATCAGGGAATTCTTGACTAAGTGTGGAACTATGATTTCAAATGACGAACCATAGATAGACCTACGAGCCATCCTGAAGCTCCGTCAAATGATTCGGAGAAGGGATTCCAGTACCTGATTTCAAAAATCTAAGTATGGAACTACGGAGGAGGATCCACGGATTGTGGATCGAACCATGTCTATCGTGCTGATCCGTCGATTGTTACTCAGAGGTGGAGATTTTGAGCTGTGGAAAATTGCATAAGTCCCAAACCACGGAAGGGACCTACGGACCATAGGTCAGTCCATGGTCCGTAGGTCAGTGTCATAGATCGAAACCGCGTCCAGAAATGTTATATCCTTATTTCGTTTCCTTTTTATTTGGGACATGTTTTTCTATATATAGGGCATGTAAACCTCATTTTTAGGGGTTAGACACTATTACTTTAGTTCTAGTTTTTGGCTTCAGATATTAACTTGCAACTTTAGCAAATCTTGATTTCCTAAGTTGGTTTTTGGAGAGTTTTACTTTGAAATTCAAGTTGAGATTCTGGGTTTCTTCTACTTATTATGTAAGTTCATGATTTCTTCATCTAAAAATATGAATTGTGTTCTTGCTACTATGGGTAACTAAATACACAACTAGGTTTGTGGGAACCATGAGCGATTAATAATGTATGAATAGTAACTACCTAATTCTTAAATAGTGTTGTTGCATGCATTGATAATTCTTTCATTTAAAAGTCTTTTAAACGGTGTCCAACGTTAGAACTCGCCTTGTTGCTACTTGCCGGACCAAGGAGGTAGTTAATAAGAAAAGAATTATCAACATAGATTTAGTGTGATACTATCTAATAGTCTAATGTCAATTGGTGCGAGGGTGAAAACTAATCCATACATTGATGTGATGTCTAATATGAAGTAAAGGTAAGGGTTAGTAAATTATACACACGTACCCAGACTAAGGTGCGGAATGAAATTCTCTAGTTGCCAAACCAAGGAATTAGAGATACATAACTTTTTACTTTGCATGTAATACACTAGGAAATAATTACTATTACTAGGATTACCGCGTTATGAGCTTATGGGGAACACGTACACCCTAGTTTCTCTCTCTCATTGATAACAACAAAGTTTGAATCTTGTTTGTTTGTTACCTAACTACAATCAATTATTTGTTTCATAAAACCCCCCCTTTACTTACTTGTCTTGGAAATATGTTGACTAAACGAATATAATCATGAGTTAAGTTTAAGTCTAAACCATATTCCTCGTGGGATCGACCCCAAACTACAAGTTGGGTTCTTTATTTGACAACGATTGCTTATACTTCTTTAGGGAGGTGTAATTTGAGAATATTAGTTCTTACTCCAGAGGATCAAGGAGGCCAACACTTGCAGCTAAGCCAATTCAGTCCGCCATGCCCTCCTCTACAGGTAATTATTCAGGAACTCCACCTCATAATTTTATTCAGGATAGCCATGGAGTCGCACCTTTGATGGGTGGCAAACCATCTTTAGATCGTACTTGCTACAATTGTGGAGAACCTGTGCATATGAGGAGAGATTGTCCCGATGAGTCCACAAATTGGACTCATTTAGGGCTATATTTTGATAGAATTAGTGTCTTCAAATACATATTTTATCTCAATATCTGATGAAAACCCTTAAGTTTCAGGTATTTGGAGTTTGAAGTAAAAGCATGGACACTACTTAGCAAAAAAAGGAACAAAGACAGCTGAAATAAAGATCTGAGACTCGCTGAACCCATTCGGCGAGTTACCAAAAGGTCTTATCCTAGGCTTTTGTCCCAGTGTGCTGAGCCCTGAAGGAAAGGATCAAATCGGCGGTGAAAAGGAGCAGTCGACGTATCACCGAGCAGTTCTGCGAAGTTATACTATGTCGCCCAATGATCCAAACACGACGATGCTGGAGGATAGAGCAAGATGGCGATGAAACTTACCAAAGGGCGGATCATCACGTTGATCGACAATCTCGACTAATGACATCGAATGATCCGCTGCAACATAGATTTTTGAAAACTATAAATACTCGTTGAGAGTTGTAGCTTAGTAACAGATTTTTAATATAGAATTTTTAACATAAACTTTTGAGTTCTATGCTTGGAGAGGGTTTTGAAGAACTTGGAGTTTCAAAGGGTTTCAACTCCAAGATTGTAGCCTTGGGTCTTGAGTGTTCTTAACTTTTGACTTGTTTTTAAGACTTAATCTTGCATACCCACTGATGGAAACTGAGATTGGTATACATTTTTACCTCTTTTACATGTGTAGCTAAAACCCCAATTCTTGGGGATTCATTTTGTGAATATGGGTTAGATTATATGTTGGGTCTTGCTTGTTGATGATTTATTCGTAGTTTTGATGTGATTTCGTTTAGTAGTTGTGGTGTAACTTAATGAAATTGTAGTTGCAAATACGATTTCACCTTTGTGTTTTCGGCTTGCTCGAGAGAGAGGTTGTAAAACTAAGACTACTAAATTGATGGCCAGTGGGAGTGGGTCGACATGAGGTTCAGCTCGAGAGAGTGAACCCTAGTCCTTCTCCGACACACTCAGCTTAAGAGAGTGAGTGGGCTAAGGCGGAGGTTGTTCTTCATGCGGCAAGTGGGTGTCCGAGAGGAACCCATTTGATTCGGGGTAAGTTGCTCGAGAGAGAATTTACCCCCACTATGGTCTAGCCTAGTCACAAATATTTAACAGATTTATTATCAAAAGCATGTACCCAATAGTTTAGTCTATCCTGTATTCCTATCACATCCCAAGAATCCCATCTCCTTGATTAGTACTCTTTGCATTTTTGTTGTTTTTGCTTACTTGTGACAAAAACCCCCATTGTTAATTGACACTTTTGTGTCACCCCTTAAATTTAGTTTGTTTGTATTCGACAATGTTTTCAGCTATGACTAATTTGAACTTAATTTTATTTTTCTGCTAATTCTCAAAACCACTCCCTGTGGGAACGATCCCAACCCTTGGTTGGGTTATTATACTATTGTACGATTGTAGACACTTGCATTGGAAGTTGTGTCTTGATTACACAATCATAAGTCCCCACTCACGAGTGTTAGATTCCATACAGAAGCGGACTAGAGCAGTGGTACGCGTGGGAAATGGTAATAATGGTAGAGGACGTCCATAAGGTAGGCGAGGAGGTAATCAGCACGGTCGTGGGGGTAGAGGAAATGGTAATGCAGGGAAATAGCTCGTCAAGATGATAGGGCTGTGTTACGCCTTTCCATGCAAGAATGAGGCAGAGGCGTCTGATGCGGTGATCACATGTACTATTCTTTTTTATGATGGGACGGCTAATGTGTTATTTGATTTGGGTTCTACTTATTTATATGTATCTGTGAGATTTGCCTTAGAATTTGCAATGATATGTGATACACTTGATGCCCCAATCCATGTTTTCACCCTTGTTGGAAAGTCTGTCATAGTCACCCATGTCTATCCTGCTTGTCCTATTTTGTTTATGGGTTTCCAGACTTGGGCTGATTTGGGGATTTTTTATATTAATGACTTCAACATAATCTTATGAATGACTTGGTTGTCCCCCTATTATGATGTGCTTAATTGTAATACTAAATTTGTAACTCTAGAAATTCTGGTAAGGGAAAAGTTAGAGGGGGAAGGGGTGTACAAGCCTAAGCAAGCTAAGATCATATCCTCTATTCGAGCTAGAAAACTTGTAGGGCAGGGTTTTTTGGCTTATTTGGCGCATATTCGCGATGTTGAGGTTGAGTCTTCATCTAGTTAGTCTATTCCCGTGGTGTTAAAATTTAGAGAAGTGTCTCCTAATAATTTGCCTGGTATGCCTCCCGATAGAGATATAGACTTGTGCATTAACTTGGAACCTAGTACTCGTCCTATTTCTATCCATTCATATCGCATGGCTCCGACAGAATTAAGAGAGCTTAAGGCTCAAATCCTAGAGCTTCTTGATAGAGGATTTAACCGTCCTAGTGCTTCCCCATGGGGTGCTCCAGTTTTGTTTGTTATGAAATAGGATGGTAGCATGAGAATGTGTATAGATTACCGACAATTGAATAAGGTTACCATTCGAAACAAGTACCCATTGCCTGGAATAGATGATCTTTTTGACCAATTGCAAGGTGCATCAGTTTTCTCTAAGATTGATCTAAGGTACAGTTACCACCAATTGAAAATCAGGCCTGAGGATGTGCCCAAGACGGCGTTTAGAAATCGTTATGGGCACTATGAGTTTTTGGTTATGTCTTTTGGGTTGACCAATGTGCCTGCGGTTTTCATGAGTTTGATGAATAGGGTGTTCAAGCCATTCCTTGATTCATTTTTTATAGTGTTTAATGATGATATTTTGGTTTATTCAAAAAATGAGGAGGAGCATACCGACCATCTTCGTATTGTTCCGAGTGTTCTTGGGAAACAAAGGTTGTAAGCAAAATTTTCTAAGTGTGAATTTTGATTGACTTCGGTTTGATTTTTGGGGAATGTAATTTCAAAAGAAGGGGTAATGGTAGATCCCCAAAATATTTAGGCGGTTAAGAATTGGGTTCGGCATAGCTCTGTGATGGAAGTTAGGAGTTTTTTGGGGCTCGCTAACTACTATCGTTGATTTTTGAAAAACACTGCTTCTATTGCCACTCACTTGACTAATATGACCAAAAAGGAGAAACCATTTGAATGGACTGAAATATGAGAGGATAACTTCCAAAATCTGAAGACTCTCTTGAAATATGGTTTAGGTGTTGTGTTGATGTAGGATAAAAATGTTATAGCTTATGCCTCACGTCAATTGAAGATGCATGAGAGGAATTATCCAACGCGTGATTTGGAGTTGGCAGCGGTAGTGCTTGCTCTTAAGATCTGGCGGCATTACCTCTGTGGTGTTAAGTGTGAGGTGTTTACTGATCATCGTAGTTTCCAGCATGTGTTCACTCAAAAAGATCTGAATCTAAGACAACGAAGGTGGATGAAGTTACTTAAAGAGTATGATGTCACCATTTAATACCATCCGGGTAAGGCTATTATAGTGGCAGATGCTTTGAGTCGAAAGGTGGTAAGTATGGGTATTTTAGCTTGCTTGATTGTAACTAGACGACCTTTGGCCAAGGAAATTAGGACCTTGGAGTCTAAATTCATGCAATGGGGCATCTCGGAAAAAAGGTGGGGTGTTAGCAAGCATTCAAGTGAGGGCCAAATTCATTAAGACATCAAGGCCAAACAATGTGAGTATGAAAATTTGAACGAACTTAAGAAAAAAATTGTGATTGGTAAGGCACAAGAGGCCACTCTTGATGCGGAGGGTGTGCTTAGTTTTAAGGGGAGGATTTGTATCCATCGGGTTGATGATTTGATTCAAAAGTTGTTGATAGAAGCCCATGGTTCGCGATATTCTATTCATCCGGGGGTGACCAAGATGTACCAAAATTTGGAGCGAAATTATTGGTGGCCGGGCATGAAGAAGGATATAGCGGAGTTTGTGGCTAAGTGTCAAAATTGTCAACAAGTAAAGTATAAACATCACAGGCCTGCAGGTTTACTCCAAATAATGCCAATTCCGGAATGGAAGTGGGAGAGGATAGCCATGGATTTTATGGTTGTTCTTCCCAAGACTTTGAGGAAGTTTGATTCTATTTGGGTAGTGGTTGATAGATTGATTAAGTCAGGCCATTTTATTTTGGTAAGGATAGATTATAATACTGAACAATTGGCTAAGGTGTATGTGAAAGATATAGTGAGGTTGCATGGGGTGACCCTTTCTATCATCTTAGATCGTGGTACCTAATTTACCTCTAAATTTTGGAGGAAATTACATGATGAATTGGGCTCACAACTCACTTTTAGTACCTCTTTTAATCCACAGACGGACGGGCAGTCGGAGAGGACTATTCAAGTGTTAGAAGACATGTCGAGGGCATGTGTGATTGATTTTGGAGGACATTGGGATAAGTTCTTACCTTTGTGTGAGTTCTCTTATAAATAATAGTTATCACTCCAGTATTGATATGGCACTGTTTGAGGCATTATATGGGAGGGGATGTAGATCACCCATAGTATAGTTCGAGGCTTGAGATGTGAAATCATTGGGGGTTGTTTTAATGAAGGATAATCAAGATAAGGTGAGGAGTATTCAAGTTAAGCTTCTAGCAGCCCAGAGTAGACAGAAGAAGTATGCGGATCATAAGGTAAGAGACATGGTATTTCAAACCGGTGAGAATGTTCTTCTTAAGGTATCATCAATGAAAGGGTTGATGAGGTTCGGCAAGAAGGGAAAACAAAGTCCATGATACATTGGTCTCTTTGAGGTTCTTGAATGTGTAGGACTGGTAGCGTATAGATTGGCTTTTCCTCCTAACCTATCCGGAGTTCATCCGGTATATCATGTGTCCATGTTGAAGAGATATCATGGTGACAGAGATTATATCATTAAGTGGGACTCAGTTGTGTTAGACAAAGAGCTCAAATATGAGGAGGAACCGGTTGCGATTCTTGATCGTGACATGCGTAAGCTGAGGACCAAAGAGATTAAGTCCGTGAAAGTTCAATGGAAGCATTGTTCAGTTTAGGAAGCTACTTGGGAAACCGAGAGGGACATGTGAGACAAGTATCCCCAATTGTTCGTCGATTGAGGTACTACTCCATTCCTTCTTTAGCCTATTTTTCCTAAGTTTGTCACTCGGGGACGAGTGATGGATAAATTGGTATCTATTGTACCGACCGGGTTCGGTCGTTCTAGAAAAGCCAACGGGGAAAAATTTCGAGCCGAAAAACTTTTTCGTAGTACCTTGAGATTTCCCAACCTAGTCCAGATTTGGACGAAATTGGATTCATTCAAGTCTAGGGAAATCTGGTAACAATTAGGTGATTTAGTTATGAATTTGATCACATGAGTAGATAAATAAGTCATTAAGGAACTAAATTTGGTCTAGTAGAACTCCCGGAATTGATCTTAGCGTGAACGGTATATTTTTAGTGTCGTTGGTTGAAGGTGTGTTGTGAAATGGGGGTATTGGAATTAATTAACGAGCTCACTGTTCCATGCATGCCCATATAACGGGAATTTCTACCGCCAGGGCGAGGCCGCTGTAGCGGGGTAGGTGCCGCCGTGGTGTGGCAGACACGACTTAAAGACGAAAATAAACACCAAATATATTTTATTCTGCAATTTTCGAACTTGAGAGCTAAGGAACGAACCCAGGGCTTTTGTTGACAGTTTTCCACCATTCGTAAGGCTAAATGTAAGATTTTAACTCCCCGAATCCATTTTTTGATCCATAGAACGTAATCTAATGGGTAATTATTGATGGGGGAATGTTTTGATCTGGAATTTATGGTGGGAAAGCCGTAATTTGGGTAGTGGGATCATGGGTATGATCTATGATTGTTAGAATTGTTAGTAATCTAGGTAATTAGTAATTGTTTATTAATTCCCGTATTATATTGATTGTTTGTAGACCAAGAACAAGCAGAATGAATCCAAAAAGGGAAGAATATAGTTTCTTAAATGGTTTGAAGTTTGTTTCGAGGTAGGTGATGGTTGTGATTCTTTTATTGTGTGATGTATGTTTGTTCTTGCTTCATTATGATACATGCTTTTATGCGATTGTTGCATTATTGATCACATTAATTATAAATGAGGAAATATGAGTGCTGAATGTCATCGATCATGACTTGATTGTATGATTATGAGAATGTACTTTGTGATTGTGATTGTGGCTTGATGAATGGATTGGATGTTGCGTTTCGACACACTATCTTGGATCGGTTGCCACGTTCCGGCATAACTATGAGATCGGTTGCCACAATCATAATCATTGGATCGGGTACCACATTCGGGTATGTTAACAGTTTGGGTTAGGGTTTCATGAGAGGACCAATGATTTGATATAATTGTGTATCCTGAGAAATGTGAAAATGTTCGTTGTTAATAAATGATTATTATATGGCTTAAGTCATCGACAACCCCTTAAAGTTATTCGCATAATTTACTTGAACACCTCAACTGGGGCTTGTACATATTGAACACCTTGACTTTTCTGAATTTGAACCATTTAGATACTTTGTGCACACGTGGCACAAAAAGTGTAACCCACACCTTGTTAGGCGCGTGAACCATTTAATCAACACCTTTTTAGTTTTTTCTTTTTTGTTTCTCATTATTATTATTATTTTAAAAGCAACAATCTTTCTTTCTTCTTTATCTTTCAAAATTGCAGACCTGCTGCCACCAATTATTCATAACAACAAAATCTACCACTTACACTTTTTTTATAAATTTACTTCTTCTAAGCTTATGCTTAAATTTTTAAAAAATGGAGTCAACTACCCTCATTTCCTTTGTTAGAAAAAATGAAAAACATAATCGAAGTTTTTTTGTCGGAAAAAAAATGGAGATCACCATTATGAAAAATATGGAGGCCACACACACCCCTTCTTTCTTCATAAAGAAACAGAAACAGAAAGTAAATTTGAAATCAAAAAAAGAAAAGAATGAACAAATTTATTTATTTTTAGGAAAAAAAATTACTATTTATTTTGAAATAGGAACAAAAAAGAAAACATTAAGAGAAAAAAAAAAAAATATTCATACTTAGTTATGTTAAAATTTCCATTTAGAAAATAAGAATGGTGGACAAGAGGTGATTTTAGTGAGAGAAGAAAAGGAAAGGTTTGAGGTGGTGTTGGGTGCAGGGTGGGTGTGAGGGCGGGGATTTTTCTTCTTTTTTTTTAGTTGAAATTCTTTTCTTTTTAGTTTTAAATTTTTTTTTTATTTTCAAAATTCATTTATACAATTATTTTAAATTGAAATGCCACATGTCTTTATATGATTTGTTATTTTGCCACATCAGTTGCACGTGTGTTACACGCAATTCCTCTTTTGACCAGGTCTTAGAAAAATGTTTGATAGGTATTTATTTTTTAAGGTTTGAGTGTCAAATAGGAAAAGGGCCATGTTAAGGTGTCTAAGTGATTTTTGCGAACAACTTTAAGGGTCTGTAGATGACTTAAGTCTGATTATATTGTATATGTTCGATATATTCATGTGATTATATTGTTGTATTGACTTACGTATGCATGTGATTATACACCAAAACATTCGGCGAGTCGCCAAGCTGAAGTTGGCTCACCAAAATTTACTGAAAGATGGCCCTCCATTTTGAGAGAAAAGGTGAGCTCATTTGGGCTCGTCGACTAGTTCCATGGTGCACCGAAAAGTCGTGCATTTTCTCCAAATTTTCCAGAACGAGTCCCAACGCTTGCCTTAAAATGGGCGGTACACTTGGGAGATAAGGAGGTCTTATGGGTGATTCTCCTAATAGGTCAGTCCACATCCCATTTGCCATTATGTCAAAAATGAGGATTTCAACCTACACATTAAGTAAACGTTATTTTAAAATGACTAAAACTTGGGTTGTCTCCCAAGTAGCTCCTTATTTAATGTCTTGGCACAATGTGGTAATTCTCTCAAGGATCATCCAAATACACCACTTCAATTACCGAAACATCAAGACAATCTCCAACATAAAGCTTTCAGAGTTGCTTATTTACTTTAAATGCCAATCTTTCTTTGCTTTCAACCTTAACTACCCCATTTGCGAACACTCGAGTTACCTTGAACGGGCCATACCACCTTGATTTGAGTTTACCCAGAAAGAGTCTCAAACGAGAGTTATAAAGCAAAACAAGATCGCCAACTTTAAACTCTCGTCGAAGGATTTTGGTACATTCCACTTCTTCATTTTCTCGTTGTAAAGGGCCGAACTCTTATACACCTTCATCCGAAACTCCTCCAACTCATGGATATGATTGACTCTACCTTTTGAAGCGTCCCCCCAATCTAAGTTTAACGCTTTCAATGCCCATAATGCCTAGTGTTTATGCTCGATTGATAGGTGACAAAACTTTCCAAATACCAATTGGTTTGGTGACATGCCAGTTGGATTTTTGAAAGCGGTGCGGTACGCCCAAAGATCATCATCAAATTTTCAAGACCAATCATTCCAATTTGCATTGACTGCTTTCACCAGAATTCCCTTGATTTCTCGATTTGATACTTCAAGTTGGCCGCTTGTTTGCAGATGATAAGGGGTTGAAAATTTATGCTTTACTCCATATTTGCTCAACAACGAAGTAAACAACCGATTGCATAAATGAGACCCTTCATCACTGATTATTGCACATAGAGTACCAAACCTTGTGAAAATATATCGCTTCAAGAATTGCACAATACTCTTACCTTCATTGTTGAGCAAAGCTACAGCCTCTACCCCTTTAGAAACATAATCAACCTCCACTAAGATATACTTATATCCGAAAGAGCTCACAAACGGTCCCATGAAGTCGATTGCCCAGACGTCAAAAACTTCTACCTCTAGAATAGGATGAAGAGGTAGTTCATGTCTTCTCTATACTAGTCTTCACTTTTGGAAATGAATGCATTGCTTAAAGAGAGAATGAGCATTCTGGTAAAATTATGGCCAATAATAGCCACTTGGAAGCACTTTGGTGGCTGTGCGCACCCCTCTATGATGTCCACCAACTAGTGATGCATGACAAGCATTGAGAATTGCATTTACTTCCACTTCCGATACACACCTTCTAATTATGTGGTCTGCGCATTCTCTAAATAGGTACGGCTCATTTGAAGAGGATTCTCTTTACATCGAACAAGAATTTCTTTTGTTGATAAAGATTCAGTCCCTCGGGCATAATTCGACACTACATATTTTGCGAAGTCTGCATACCAGGGTGATTTGCCATGGGTTACTCTCATCTCTGCTTTGTCGGGAAACACTTCCTCAATGTCCCACTCACCAGGATCAACAATATTTGTTTCCATCCGGGACAAGTGATCCACCACTTGGTTGTCACACCCTTTTCGATCCTTGACCTCGAAATCAAACTCTTGAAACAACAACACCCATCGAATCAATCTCAGCTTTGAATCTTTCTTAGCCATCAAATATCAAATTGCATCATGATCCATTTGCACCACAACTTTAGTACCCAACAAATACGCTCTAAATTTCTCAAATGTATACACCAGTGCTACCAATTCTTGTTTAGTGACGGTATAATTTTATTGAGCTACATTAAAGATTTTACTCGCATAATAAACCAGGTGAAATACCTTGCCTTTTCGTTTACTAATTACAACTCCAAAAGCAACACCACTAGCATCACACATGAGTTTAAATGGAATACTCCAATTAGAGGTGTCACACCCCGAGACTACCCCCTAGACGCGGACGTGGGACCTAGGACCACAAGTGATCCCAAGCTAACCCTGCTGGCATGATCATGAGCATACTAAAGATTATAAACTGATACGGAAGATAAATCATAAATAAAATGAAAAGATGGGGAATATCCATATACTATAACTGAGATATATGAAAACTGATGAGTTTAATACAAAGAAGTTATTAAGTCAAAACTAAGTTGAATCTAACTATGTCCGAAATAAGCCTCTAAACTGACTAGAAATGTTGGGACATACCCAAACTAGATCTAACAAAAACTGAAACTAAAAGACTAAAAGCGCTAAAGATAAACATGTCACTAGTCCTCGAAGAATGAGGACTCACCACTGATGCTGCTGAACTGAAGATCGGGAACCGATCTAAGCGTGATCTGGATGCTGAGAACCTGAACCTACATCACGATAAGATGTAGCGCAC
>JAJOOS010012705.1:0-23047 GCA_029582725.1 Solanum chiquidenum
CTACTCATTTCAAGAATGCTCAACTCAGAGGGTTCATGCGGAATTATGAGCATGAACTACTCAACTCAAGGACTCAAATATACTTCTCATCTCAAGACTGCTCGAGTTATAGGGTTCATGCGGAATTATGGGCATGAACAATTTAACTCAAGGACTTCATGGGTAACATGTAATAGTTCCATGATTATAAATATAATCTCATAGGGGATTAGGAACTCAATACTTAGAACTTGAAGATACTACTCCTCTCAAAGGTACTCAACTGATGAAGTTCATGCGGAAGTTATGGGCATGAAAGACTCGATTCAAGGGTCAAAATATCAATAAGGAACTCATGTATACGACTCTTCTCATTCTCATACTTACTTACTCAAAACTTAACTCAAATCGATGATGGATCTCAAAGGATTCACAATTGAACTCAGAGGCTTTCTTGAACTCTACTCTTAACTCTCTCTTGAATTTGAATTATGAACTCAAGAGTTATGATTCATGATATGAAGATCTCAATAACAATATAGCTATTTGATAATTAGGAATAGAACTTTTAAAAGAAACATGAATTCAAGAACTCAAAATCAACTTATCTCAAGAATACTCAAATCTAGGGAAAGTATCCTAGATTACTCTTTTACTGATCTGAAAGTAGATGTAGGGCGTGAGGACGAACTAGTCCAACACTATGATAGTCTTACATACCTAGAAGGACAAGATTCTTGAAGAATCTTGAAGAATCTTTAAGAATCTTGAAGAAGAACTTGATTAGAAGCCGTGAAACCCTAGCTTAAGGTAAGGCTGGGCACCGAACGGATTGTACCGGTACCGGTCCGGTCCATTCCGGTACCATTACGGTCCGTTCCGGTCCAGTAGTATTCGTGACGGGATGGGATACATTGAACCGGTACACGAAACAGAACGGTATCATGATTTGGTACCGGTATACCGGTACCGGTTCATCCCGATTCATTCCGGTTCCGTTCCGGTCCGGTCCGGTCCCGGTAAATCATTTTAAATTAAAACAAAATATAATATTTTTGTCATTATTTACTTTTATTAGCATTTCTTTTTTGTTTATTTAAATTTTTTAAAATTACAAACTTAAGTTATTTAACTTACAAGTTATAAGTATAACTTAATAACTTATAAACTTCAACAGATTCAAATCTTTAAAACTTATAACATAACTACATAATCTCAAAAACTTAAAAAAAAACTTTAATAAACTTAACTTACAAACTTATATACGTAAAAATTAAAAAAAAAATATCTTTAAAATAAACTTAAGTAAAATTATTATAAATTTTAAAACTTAAATACTATAAACTAATATAAATTAGAAAAATAAAAAAAAACATTCGTATTTTCATAATTCAAAATAACTCAAAAAAATAATTATTTTTTGAAATAGCTATATGTGTCGTCCTGTTTATCCCATCCCGTTCCGTTCCGGTCCATTCCGGTCCGTCCCGGTTCTATCCCGGTATATAGTGGGACGGGACGGAACTGAGCCTCCATCCCGATAGTTCCGGTCCGGTTCATCCCAGTACCGGTCAACAACCCGGTCAAACCGTCCCATTCTGGTCCAGTACCGATTCGTTCTGGTCCGGTGGTCCCATTCCAGTCCGGTGCCCAGCCTTAGCTTGAGGGTAAACAATCAAGAAAACCTTTCTTGAGATTCTTGAATTAGTTTCTTGAAATCTCTATGGCCAAGAATTATAATTTTCATTAGTAAAGATGAAAATCTGATTGTTTTGAGACTTTTATTAGTCAAGAAATTCGTTTATGGTTTTCTTGGAGGTAAAAAGACAAAAAACGACTCTTTTTAATAATTTCCCGTCAGCTAATTCATAACAGCACTGTATAGGTTACTAAATTAGTCATAACTTTTTACTCAGAAATTGGATTGACGTGAAATTAGTGGCGTTGGAAAGTAGATTCAAATACCTTTAATTGGATAGGTTATGACTCACGTAACTCTTTATATTCTAAGAGATATGGTCATTTGAAGTTGATCCAAGTAGAATCTTACATCAAAACTTAATGAAACTTCAAGAACACTTATCAAGAACTCATCAAGAACTTAAATCCTTAAATTTCAAGATTGAAATTACGCTGAATAAATCATGATTGGTGTGTGGGTGAAAGAACCCAACACTATGGAAGCTTACATACCTCTTACGGATTAAACCCATTGCGAAAATCCACAACAAAATGCACGACTCTCGACGAACGCTTTGATCCTCTCCTCTTTTCTCCTCATTTCTCTTCTTTTCTCTTCTTGAACTCTCAACTAAAACCTGATGTTTTGCATATTCGTGATCAACGACACAACTTCCAATACTAGCGTCTACAAATCGTGCAATAGTATAGTAACCCAACCAAGGGTTGGGGTCATGTCCCAAGGGAGTGGTTCTGATAATTAATAGAAAAATAAAATCTAGTTCTAACTAGTTGTAGCTAAAGACAATAACGATGAAAAACATTGTAAATTAAAGAGGGGACACAAAAGTGTCAAATATCAATTTGGGGATTTGTCACAAGTATAGCTAAAACAGCAAAAACAACAAGAAAATCAAGTATGGGGACGAGTTCTTGGGGTGTGACCGCAATACAGCCCACGTGTTTCAACGAGAACACCGAAAAAACCTAATTAAGCTCCACATAAGATAGCCAAAGTACGGTTGAGCAATCGACATGATATATTTGCTCACATTGTAGGCGAAGGTCATAATTTGTAAAATAATAGTGACTAGGCTAAGCTTTAGATGGAAATAAGTTCCCTCTCGAGCAACTTACCCCATTTCAAATGCGTTCCTCTCGGACACCCATTTGCCGCATGAAGACCAGCCTATGCCTTACCCCACTCACTCTCTCGAGCTGAGTGTTAGGATATGGGACTAGGGCTAACCCTCTCGGGCTGAACTTCATGTCGACCCGCTCGTTAGGCCATCAGTCTAGTGGTCTTGGTTTCGCGACCTCCCTCTTAGGCAAGCCGAAAACACATGGGAGGCTTTGTATTTGCAACTACAAACCGATTAACTTAAACCACAACCACTAGGTGAAATCATCATTAAAATACATCTAACCTATCATCAAGCAAAACCCAACAATAATATCAACACATATTTGCTAAATTACACCCCAAGAATGGAGTGTTTAGCCACACATAAAGAAATAACAAAATACACCTAAAATGATAGTGAAATCAAATGGGTATAAGAAATTAAACCTTGATTTAAGCAAAGGAAGAAGAATAGAGAAGACCCACTTCCAACTTGGGGAAGATGAACTCCTTTCTTCAAGTTTTCCAAAACCCTCTCCAAACTTGAGAGTAAAAGGTACTAAAAATTATACTGTCTAATGATACTACTAAAAACTGATGTTCACTGATACTACCAAAAAGCTCTCTTTAAAATTATATCTCTCCACGAGTATTTATAGTTTTCAAAATTATGTGTTGTGGCTGATCACTCGGCGACATTAGTCGGAATCGCCGATCAACTCGGCGATTCGCCTTTTGGTGTAGTTCATCGCCGTCTTGCATCATCCTTCGGCATCATCGTGCTTTGGTTCATTGAGCGACATAGTACTGCTTCGCGGAACTTCTCGGCGATGCGCCGACTGCTCTCTTTTTCCGCCGACTTGATCCTTTCCTTCAGGCTCAGCACAGTGGAACAAAAGGCGAAGTGCAACCCTTCGGCGATTCGCCAAGTGGACTCGGCGATCCTCAGACCTTCATTTTCTCGTTCTTTTCAGCTTTTTCGTTCCTTTTTGCGAAGTAGTGTCCATGCTTTCCTTAAATCTTCAAATACCTGAAACTTAAGGATTTTCATCAGATATTGAGATAAAATAAGCATTTGAGGACACAATTTCTATTAAAATATAGCCTTAAATGAGTCCAATTTGTGGACTCATCAAAACCCTAAGCGTAAAATAGGATTATAAAACTTAACCTAAACATATTAGACCCCTAAATTATTACTAAAAATGAATTAAATCTGATTGGGTAAGGAAAAGACAAAAATACCCCTCTAAAACTTCGAATGGACATATTTCCCTCATACGATACCGAAACTGAGAAAACTCGGTGGCGTTGGAAAGAAAATTCAAAGACCTTTTCTACGGTATCTGGTAGAACACCTAACTCATCCTGAGATAGGAGTTATGGTTATTTGTAGTCGACCCAAAACTCATACTTAAGCATACCTTGCAAAATTTCAGATTTTGCTATTTCCAATTTAGTTCTTTTTGGAACTCAAGGTGCTACATCTAGTGACCTGACCTTATCACTTAAGAAATTTTAAATTCCTTGGTAAAATCCTACTCACAACAAAAAATGGTTCGAGTCTTAGCTCAAAATAAATTCTAGGGTTTTACAATATCTCCCCCTTGGGATCGTTCGTCCTCGAATGACGACTGGACTGGGTATGAAATGGGTTACTATTACTAAGGTCTGCGTCTAATGGTATGATCTTACTATATTCAAGATCAACCCAAATCCTTAGATTCGGGTTCTATACCTCTCTATAGGAAATCTCATCCCAAGACTATTACTCTTTACCACCACATTGGGCTCATATCAAGAACCACCTAATGTTTAACAACACCACATTCAAGCTTAGTACTCTAACAACTCCATTACTAACAGGACCTCTAAAAAGATATCTCTCATACTCTCTGGAACTCATTACTATCTTATTCTCAAACACTTGACTTGATTTCTTATCTCTTCATCTCCCCCTTAGGTCTAAAGCTGACACTTGAAAACTATGAACCTATCCCATCATCTCTAACTGGTGCACATCCTCTTTTACTCTAACACTCGGGAGAAGCTTATCTCATGGCTACAGAAATCTCCATAAGAAGGTACTAAGACCATTTTCTAAGGTGTTTCTCTTAACCGCTTCTGATTACATACAACCTCAGTACACCTCTTAATGCTCTTGTTACTCTTGCGACTTAGCCACACTTCACTGTCCTTATCTACAAGTTAGGGTCTCTCACTTGTACTACTCACATTCATTGCAACAACCATATCAAATCCTCACCTACTCTATGTCAAGTCTACCATATCAAATCTCAAGACTCACATCATCACCCTCATGTTGCCCTTCTTTTTATCATGACACTCATCTCGAATTCAAGCATAATATTCATTACTAAACCCGAATATCAATATGATTGCTCGCCTACTATACTATACCTCATTATTTGATCAGTTCTATAACCCTATGAACATCATGACCCTCTCAAACAAATCATAAGTCTAGATTAGATCTATCACTTCATAAATACCCCGCTCTCTTATTCAACGCATGAATTTAGTCTCCTCAAATACGATCGCACATCGACACCAACTCTATTTTGGTTAACAAATATATACTCTATCCCATCTTGACTAGAAACTTTTACTCTACCCATAAGGGAAAACTCGTCATCAATAACTTACTGGGTGCATGACTATAGTAGCATAGCTTGCCCCATCACTTCTCCCTTCCTAAGATTACTAAACCTCTGCATACTTTCCTTTAACTCTGGGCTCTTTCACTACTACTGCTCATGATCTCATAACTCATATTACCTTTTGGGGTGGAAACATTACCCAAGCTCTAAACATACCTCCTCATAAGGATCTCAGTTGAAACAAGACTTACGAAAAAGAGTACAACTCGTTTTTAGCTCAAACGCACGATTCATATGAATATAGGTGAATTCCTCTGAAACTGAACACTTAACTTACTCTTGGGCTACTCTCAAGCCTATTTGGAGTCTCATGACTTCCTCAAAACTCTTGTTAAGAACAACTCATCGACAAAGAACTAACCGTGCTTTTTAACCACCTCTAGTGTGATGGGTAGTCGAAGGGATAGGAGAACACACGAGTTAGAATAAGTCTCTATAACATAGATCCATTGCACGATTAAGAGTATGAAAGAAGGGAAACTTTTCTTAAATGTCTGTAGTCCCTCGTTTATAGAAGTGGGGACCTCATAACCATAAATAAGATCTTAATGACACGGCTTCATAGACACCCTATGACACTTGAACTTTGTGCTCTGATACCAAGTTTGTCACGACCCGAGCCTACACCCTGGGCGTAGCCGACACTCGAAGACCATTACTGGTCCCCAAGCGAACCCTTGGCCTGGCTTACTTACTCAGCGGAAAACTTAAAGCATTAATACAAGGATTAAAATGCACTTACTCAACTCCTGAAAGATAACTTAGAACGTTTTTAAAGATAAAACATTCAACTTAGCCAAAATGGCAACTCAAGTCTTAATACATAATAAATAACAATGTAAAGACAATTGACTGCTAACTGTCTATCTATGAAGCCTCTAATAACTGAGATGGATGTTAGATTAGGCCGCAATAGCGAGGTAAGTCACTATAAATGCAGAAAATATTCTAGACCACTCAATCTTATGCAAAAACATTTTTGTGATGACATCCCGGTCATACTTTGTATTTATGTCTCCTGTTCATCATTTAGATCTTTCTTGTAGCGACCCAAAATTATTTATGACTTGTTGGGACTGATAGTTCAGTCACCTAGTCGTTTGTTTGATTTTTATGTGAGTTTTAGTGTATTAGAGATTTTTAACCTTGAATGGTCATTTTTCTATGCAATTGAGGACGATTATCTCAGAATCTAATTCTGACGATTCCATCAGCTTCAGAAGGGTCATTTTATGCTAGTAGCAAAGTTGCCACGACTCATGAGGCTTTCAGTGGGAGTATTTGTGTAACACCCCGGATTCGAGAAGGGGATAATAACAAGCTTTCACCAGCCTTTGGTGCCATCCAATGGAGGCCAGTCACGACACGTGGACTGAGCCACGAACCGTGGGTCTGGTCAGTGGATTGGCCACCCAAAAAGGGGTAGAGGGCCACGAACCATGGCCGGACCAACGGACCGTCGTGTGATCCACGGCCCGCAGTCAAGGTTCCGTGGATCATGACCCCTTAAATAATGGTTTCTGAATCGAACGACGGACCGACAAGATGGGAAGTCGGTAAGACCATGGTCCGCCGGTCGAGGTCCGTGGGTCGGCAATTATTTTTAGGGGTAGTTAGGTCTTTTCCTAATTAATTTAGCCTAATTCTATGTCATTATACCCTTCACTAAGACCCCTATATAAGTTTTTTAACCCCCAAATTTCACCAATAGAAATCATTCTCTCAAATTTCTAAAAGAAAAACAAGTCTCCTCTCTAAAATATTTCTCTCTCTAGAAACTTGAATAAGAAGAAGGGTTCAATCTAGGGTTTCAAGGCAAGCCTCCATTTTCACCATTGAAGATAAGCATTTGGATTTGATGTATGATAGTTTTCATGCATGGATCCCTTCCATTCATGGAGTTCCCAAACTCTCCTATTTTCAAAGTTAGAAATCCCCAATTAAGTTAGGGTTTTCTTCAATTGTAATGGGTTCTCTTGATTATTGATTTAAATGATTGAATTATGATCTCTTATGCATGAATTGATGAAATAATATAATTTTATGATGATTCCCCTATGAATCCATGAAATCCCCATGTTTTCCAAACTATGATCATATGATGTGGGTTGTGATTATGAAAGAGGAGTTTATGAAATCAAGCATGGATTGACAGATTTACATGAATATATGATGAATGTTTTCTATATGTGATGACTTAAAGTGGATCTTGAACCTTGAAAGGTGAATTATGGAATTATGCATGATTCTTATGAAGTCTATGTAAATTTTTTAAGGATGCTTTGAGAGTAAACTATCAATGATGATGTTTTTGATGTGGTGTTGAAAGAATTTTCTCATATACACATGAAAGCATGATACTGAAAGTTTTTCTCACATAGTAAGGATTCTAAGGTTGAAAGGTATCCTCACCTAATTGAATCTAAGATAAAGATCTATCCTAATGAAATCTATCTTCGATTGGATATTTAATGGTACCTTTCCATGGATGACATATGACTTAGCTTGGATTGGCAAGATGAAGTGTCCTTCCATGGATAATAAGAACAAGTAAGAGATGACTATTTCGTGGGAGTTATGCTTAGCAACGAGAGGATATTGAGATGGAATCTCTCCCGTTACTAGAGGTCAGGATTCTAGAAAAAATATCATTATCCATTACCTATGTGCTCCCATAGGAAGGTTGTCTAGATAGACATTAGCTAGTGGATCCACTTAAGCTAGAAGTTCATGGTCCTTACCTTGGCTACTAGGGCAACCCTTTTCAGTGTGGGAGACAGCGGGGGATCATGTTATAATTCACATGGTCTCTATGTCGGTTAAGGCTACTTCCCACCATAATAATAATGAACTAAGGTTACTCCAAGAAGTATCTCACATGTGTTCAAAGGCTTTAATGATGTTATCTTGCATTGACCATGTTTTATAACTTATGTTTTCTAACTCTTCTTATATCATGTTTTAGGTTGGTCAATTGCATGTCATGAAATGTCCTATTTTATCATGATTTAAATGTTGTATGCATAGCTATCATACTTGATACATTGTTTTGTACTAACGCATGCCCTTGCCTACATTTCTCTAAATGTAGGGTCCGATAGTCAGGGTCTGATATACCGTGAGTTTACTGTATTTCACTTAAGAGTTGTGTGTGCCTAGGGCCATTTTGTATTGGTTTTTATGTATTTTTATCATGTTTGCAGGAAATATGTTCATATGTAGAAACTGAAAGACACAGCTGAAGGATATGCAGAAAAGGGCATCTACGGAGGTGATCTACGGACCGTACTGTTGCTCCGTCAAATGATTCAGAGAAGGGGTTCCAGTACCTTATTTTGAAGATGGTAAGTATGGAGCTATGGAGGAGGATCTACAAACCGTGAATCAAACCACGGTCCGTACTGTTGATCCGTCATTTGCATCAGAGATGATGATGTTTTGAAAGTTTAAAATTTGCCTAAGTCCTGAGTCACGGAAGGGACCTACGAACCGTAGGTCAATCTACGTTCCGTAGGTCAGTGTCGTAGATCGAAGACGCATCCTGAAACATTATTTCCTTATTATATTTCCTTTTGAGTTATGACTTATTTTCCTCTATATAGGGCATATAAACCTCAATTTTGGGGTTAGGCTTCATTTTTTAAGTTCTAGTTTTGTGTCTTTGGAGATTAACTTGCAACTTTAGCAATTCTTAATTTCCTAAGCATGTTGCAACGATTTTAAATTTGAAATTCAAATTGAGATTCTGGGTTTGTTTCTAATCTATTACGTAAGTTCATGATTTTTTCTTCTAATATTATGAATTGTGTTCTTGCTATTATGGATAACTAAATCCACAACTAAGGTTGTGGGAATCATGAGTGATTAACAAAGTATGAATAGTAATTAAGCAATTCTTGAATAGTGTTGTTGCATGCATTGATAATTCTTTCGCTTAGAAATATTTTTAACGAGTGCACGCATTAGAACTCACCTTTTTACTACCTGTCGGAACAAGGAGGTAATTAACAAGAAAAGAATTATCAACATAGATTTAGTGTGATACTATCTAATAGTCTAATATCGATTGGTGAGAGGGTGAAAACTAAGCCATACATCGATGTGATGTCTAGTATGAGGTAAATGTAAGGGTTAATAAATTATACACACGTAGCTGGACCAAGGTGCAGGGTGAAATTCACTATATGCCGGACCAAGGATATAGGGATACCTAAATTACCACTTTGCATGTAATACATTAGGAAAAGATTGATATTACTAGGATTACGGAGTTATGAGCTTATGGAGAACACATACGCCCTAATTTCTTTCTCATCTCAATAACAACCAAAGTTTGAATCTTGTTCACTAATTGATTACATAATTTCCAGAATTTGTTACACAAATCACCCTCTTTAATTAATTGTTTTCGGAAATATATTGACTAAACGAATATAATCATCAGTTAAGCTTAAATCTAAACCATATTCCTCGTGGGATCGACCCCAACCTATAAGTTGGATTCTTTACTTGATAACGATCACTTATACCTCTTTAGGGAGGTGTAATTTGAGCATATCAGGGTCCTCCATTTTGTGGCTAGTGGTTGATTGCGAGATTTACGAGCTTGGTGAGTCCTCATGCTTCGAGGACAGATTTTCATTATTCTTACTTTCCTTCTTATTTTCAGTTTTGAACATGATGTATGGTCTAGGCCTAAATTCATTATATTGTATTAGATGGCTATTGAGACAAGCATTTTAGACTTCCTCTTTACTTTTATGAAACTTTTGGACTTGCAATGTTGTCTTTATCTCTTATGTTCTATTTATTATGTTATGAATGCTAAGTGGCTTGTATGGGGCCTCTCGAGGTCCTATACACCATGGTACATCTAGGGTGTACCCCTAGGTCGTGACAAACTTGGTAATCAAAGCACAAGGTTTAGAATGGTCCTAGGATGTCTCATAAGCTACATCTAATAGAGTTTTGTTCATAAGTGTGAAGCGCGCTACATTTATGAACGCGAGGCTACGAGATTATTAGGAAACTCCACTTCATTCATTACTCTAAAGTCGTGCAATAGAGTCTAACTCTATAAGGTCTCTCTTGCATAAATTCATATATCTTCATGGCAAAATAAAACCACCCTATAACCACTTTCCAAAGCCTACTTGTGCATTGCATAAGTGAAGTCCCATACCCCCACTCACACTAAGTAGAACTTTTTGAGAAGTCATAAGTATAGTTCATGTTCATGTTCTTGTCATATTCATATTTTTGTCATGTAAGAAAAATAGCCTTAACCGACATAGACCATGTGAGCTACATGGAATCCGGTGTCATATCCCACACTGAAAAGAGATGTGCTACCTGCCTAAGGTAGAACTACATGTATTAGCTTTTAGGTGGATCCACTAGCGAAGGACCTATGTGGGCACATAGTTATTGAATAGTGAGATTGCTACTAGATACCCCAAACCTATTGCATGGGGGAGCTTCCATCTCATGAGGTTAATTTAAATGACCCGGCCTATTGTATTGATGGGAGGGCCTCTACCTCACATTCTATATCCACTCGATGCTAAGCATAACTTCCACAAAATTTACATAATTCGTCTTGAATTGTATTTAGATGTGTGAAGGAGTATCTTACCCTTCATTCAACACAACTCATAAAATAGCTCATGGATTCAATTAGGTGAGAATGTACTTTCAACCTTAGAATCATCAATATGTGAGTAAACCTTTCGCATCATGTTCATAGTGTGTTCATAAGAATATCCTTTCAATCAACACAACAATATTATCATAATCATACACATTACATGCATAGTCATGTTTAAGGGTATGGGGAGAATGATCTTTCAACAAAACCACAATTACACCATAGTCATAGAATCTTCACTTTCTAAGTGAATCATAAGCTTATACACAATTCTCATAAACATGTACAAACCCTCATAACTTGCCCTTCAAGGACCTTGAATCACATTTAACCCAAACATCTAGAATTACTACTTTAGATATGGAGAATATCATGATTCAATAAACTCAATCAATATAGACATAATCAATTGACATGCTCCTATAATCAATCAACCCACATCATAAATTCACAATTTAGCAATATCGTAGATTCATGGGATCTTGGGGGGGGGGGGGATTTCATCATAAATCAACAATTAATCATCAATTCAACCATAATCAATCATAATCTATCATAGATCAACAATTGAAAACGTTTTGGAAGAGAACCCATGACTTAGATTGAAATCCTAACTTTTGGGGAAATTGAAAGCTTTGAAATCAAGTTTTGAAGGGACTCTACGGGTGAAAGATACCCATAGATGAAAGGCCACCATACCTTGATTAAGAATCTCTAAGAAATTTGAGGAAGAAAAATTGAATTCTCCAAACCCTAGCTCCAATTCCACCTTTCTTCTTCTTTGAGTTTCAGAGAGAGAAATATTGTGAGGAAGATGAAGTTCTTGGGTTTTCTTTTTGATTCTATGAGAGTGACTTAATTGGGGAAAATTTGAGTCTAAAAAGCTTATATACTTAATAGGAAAAGAGTAAATAATGTGGGTTCAATTTTTGGAAGAATTACTAAAGACCCTAAGGCTTGAATTAAAAATCAGCTTATGCCACGCTTTAGCTCGCCTAATGGCCCCTCTTAGGTCGCCAAGGTCACTAGGCGACACGCCTAATGGACCCTTGGTTCGCCTAATTTTCGAGAATACTCCATCATGGAGCATTTCCCATGGGCGATGTGGAGGTCCTTTGAGCGATGCACCAAGTGGGTTTGCAAGCCCCGACCTAGCTCGCCTAAAATTCCAGTAGCTAGGCCAAGGAGAGGTTTCCCAATAGGCGAGGGAGGTCCATTTGGCTAATCGCCATAGACTTGGGCGATGTTGCTACCTCATCGCCGAGTGGTCCAGGGGAAAAATTGTTTCCCTTCACTTTTCTTAAGTGATTCAGGCCCTTGCTCTCTCTCTAGACTCTTGCCCCATTCATTTTAGCTCTAGTTAAGTCTACACATTTCCAGAGGGTTACATTATCTCCCCCTTGGGAACATTCATCCTCGAATGGAGATTTAGACACCCTACGGAAACAAGACTCCAGACTAGCAGACCATCATGCATGCAATATAAAAAATAATGCCAAATGCAAAGGAGGAAACATCAACTCCGTCTAAAAACATAAACAATGCAGCACAAGGAACTAGGAGTACATCCACAACCCATTATGCACAAAACTCATCATTTCACATAGTTATAGGAGGAACTACCTTCTCCAACTAGAAGCAAGATCAACACAACATTATGGAGCCAATATGCCATTTCATCACAAACATAACTAAGCATGTTCATAAAATCATCAAATCGTCTCATGAAGTCAAATATGCAATCATCATACTAAAATGCACAACAACATGAGGAACATATAAATCATGAAAACTCATTTTATACTAAATATGAATTCTTACAAGAACATGCATATCATAAGGAAAAATCATAAAGAACACATATAGTACACAAGACTTCCCAAAACATCAAACTCAAGAGAGACTACTTACCTCAATCTTGGATAGGAGTAGAAGGAAAAAGATGAGGATAGCGGGACTTCATATCTGCCTCGGCCTCCCATGTAGCACCCTCAACTAAATGATTCCTCCATAAAACCTTCATGGAAACTACTTCCTTATTTCTCAACCTCTTTACTTGCCGGTCTAAGATCTCTATCGAAATCTCTTCATAAGAAAGACTCTCATCAACTCCCAAATCCTCTAAAGGAATGATGGATACCGGATCACCAATACACTTCTTAAGCATAGAAACATGAAATACCGGGTGAACCGGAGCCAATTCATTTGGCAAGTCTAACTCATAGGCAACTTTCCCAACACGTTTCAAGATTTGATATGGACCTACATACCGGGGACTAAGTTTCCCTTTCTTGCCAAACCTCATCACACCCTTCATAGGTGAGATTTTCAAATATACCCAATCATTAACTTCAAACTCTAGATCCCTTCTTCTAACATCGACATAAGACTTTTGCTGACATTGGGCATCCTCAACCTCTCTCTAATGAGTCAAACTTTCTCAATGGCCTCATAAACAAGTTCAGGACCAATTAGAGCAATTTCACCTACTTTAAACCAACCAATCGGAGATCTATATCTCCTACCATATAATGCTTCAAAAAGAGCCATGGCAATATTCGAGTGGTAACTATTGTTGTAGGCAAACTCTACTAACGGTAGATGGTTGTCCCAATTACCTTTGAAGTCTATGATACATGCCCTCAACATATCCTCTAAGGTTTGGATGGTGCGCTCTACTTGACCATCCGTTTGAGGGTGAAAGGTCGTGCCAAACTTAACATTGGTACCAAGCCCTTTTTGGAATGCCTTCCAAAAATGTGAAGTAAATTGAGTTCATGATCCGAAATAATAGATAAAGGAAGCCCATGCAACTTCACTAGCTCCTTAATGTAAATTTGGCATAGTCTTCCACCGAAAAGGAAACCTTGATGGGAATAAAGTGGGCAGATTTCGTCATTCTATCAATGATGACCTAAATAGAATCATGTTGCCTTCTAGTACAAGGCAAACCCACTATAAAGTTCATGTTCATATCCTCCCACTTCCAAGTGGGAATATCTATATTTTGAGACAAACCTCTGTGTCTTCGGTGTTCGGCTTTAACTTGTTGACAATTCGGACACTTGGCCACAAAACTCTCTATATCCTTCTTCATACCATTCCACCAATAGACTTCCCATAGGTCACGGTACATCTTTGTGGCTCCCGGATGAATAGAATACCGCAAACCATGAGCGTCTTCTAGAATTTTCTCTCTCAAGACATCAACATTCGGAACATATAATCAACCTTGGTATCTAAGCACCCTATATCCCCCTTGGGAGAAAGCCTCAATGGACTTGTTGAGTACCGATTCTTTCAACTCCACTAATATGGGATCAAGGTCTTGATTGGACTTCACGTCCATTACAAAGGATGATTCGGAACCATTATGGATCATGACACCACCCTTGTCTAGTAAATCCTTGAGTTCCTCCTTGAACTCTTTCAACTCGGCTGGAGCCATTCTATAAGGAGGAATGGAGATAGGTTGCGTATCCAGCAAGAGATCAATGCCAAAATATATTTCCCATTCGGGAGGAATGCCGAAAAAGTCATCGGAAAAGACTTCCAGAAATCCATTAACCATGGGGACCGACTCTAGAGAAGGGGTTTCAGACTCAACATCCATAACCCTAACAATATGGTAAATACACCCCTTGGAGATCATCTTCCTAGCTTTCAGACAAGAAACATATTGACATCTAGGGATATAATTTCCCCCTTTCCACTCTAAAATGGACTCATTTGGAAATTGAATCTTTACTACCCATGTTCTACAATCAATGGAGGCATAACATGCATGCAACCAATCCATACCCAAAATCACATCAAAATCTAACATGTCTAAATCCACTAAATCCACCAAGGTAACTTCATGGGACAAAGAAATAGGACAACTCCTATAGACTCTTTTTTCCACTACCGAGTCACTAACCGGGGTAGAAACCAAAAAAGCTTCTATTAACACTTCTGGGAGTACTTCAAATTTCATGGCCACAAAAGGTGTCACAAAGGACAAAGTGGCACCAGGGCCTAACAATTCATATACCTTAATAGAAAAGACTTGTAACATACTGGTCAGAACATCCAGGGAGCTCTCATGGTCACCTCGGGATTGAAGAGCATAAAAGCAATTTTTCTTGGGGGCATCAGAATTTGAACCGCTAGGAGGAGTTTGATTATCTTCTCTCCCCTTGGCCGCAAGTGTTGGGAAATTCTTCAATTGATGCCCACTCTTACCACAACCATAGAAAACACCCGTGTCGGCAAGACATTTACCATCATGTTTATTACTGCACTTAGAACATGTAGGCCTCACCATAAAAGATCCACCACTATTGTCTCATTGAGGCTTAGGGTTAAACACCTTATCTTTGTTGACCCTAGGAGCACTTGAGGAACCTTGGTTAGAGAACCTTCTCTTGAACCTTAGTTGCCCTTGACCCTCGAATTTACCTTTGGAAGAATTCCCATTATCGGTCCTTGCTCTTTTCACTTGCTTGAGCTTTTGTTCCTCAATTTGTTCGGTATGAACCATAAGACGTGAAATATTCATACTTGAGATGAGCATTATCGAACAACATTCATTGAATACCAAGTCGGATACCCTCATAACAAATTTGTTCATCTTGGCCCTAGAGTCTGCCACTAAGGTTGGAGCACACTTAGACAATTGGGTGAACTTAAGGGCATATTCCTTCACACTCAAACCCCCTTGTCTAATCTTTATGAACTCTTGCATCTTTTGTTCCCTCAACTCTAGGGGAAATAACCTATCAAGGAAGACCAACTGGAACAATTCCCAATCTATCGAGCCCGCTCTTACGGGTCTCTAACCCTTCCATTTCTCATACCAAACTTGAGCCACATCCTTCAATTGGTAGGCAGTTAGTTCCACCTTATCTTGTGGAGACACTCACATAGCATCAAGCAACTTATAGATCTCATCAATAAACCCTTGTGAGTCTTCTTCCACTTTGGAGACATGGAACATGGGGGGATTCATCCTATTAAAGTCCCTTATCTTTGAAGCAGTCCTACTCACATTGGGGTTCACCTAAGTCCTAGTATCCCTGTTGACTTAGGCCGTCATGACTTGGGTCAATACTTGGAGAGACAACCTTATTTCCATAATTGTCATAGCCCCCACATCAATAGGAGCTTGAGGACCTTGGGGAGGAACTCCCTCATTCACATTCTCCTCTACCATCCTTATTGTGTTTGCCCCTCTTGTATTCATATCTTATAGACACAAGAGAAGGGTCAGGAAAAGGACTTCATAGAGTTAAAACTCTAAGGCACAACTAAAGAGTTATGAAAGAAGTGAAATTTCCTAACCATCTTATAGCCTCTCATTCATAAATGTGGCGCTCTTCACACTCATAAACAAGACTCTACTAGACGTGGCTTATGAGACATCATTCTCGAATCATTCTAAACTATGTGCTCTGATTACCAAGTTTGTCACGACCCAGGGGTACCCCCTAGATGTAACAAGGCGTACTTGACCCCGAAGGGGGTCTCACACAATCCCTTAGCATATCATAAACATAAGTAATAGAAATGATGCAGAATTAAAACTTTTTACAATCAAAGTCTTTTCATAAAATCGAAATAGAAGTCTAGACATTGTCTCCATAAGCCATCTAATACAATCGAGAATCAATAGGGCCACAACCCTTTACAATGAAGGCTCAAAGTAGAACCTACGAAAGGAAACTAGAAAGAATAAATCTTTTCCTTGAACCATGAGGACTCACCAAAGAAAGGAGAGAATCAATCCAAGCTTTCAACCTAGAAGAAGCAACTTCAACAACCGGGACCTACACTTATAGAAAAATGTAGAAAATATGGGTTAGTACAAAATTGCACTAAGTGTGGAAGTCATGCACTAAAATCCTTAAATCATGAAAAAAAGGACATGTTAGTTGAAACCATGCACCTTATCATTTTTAAGAGCCATCATGCACAATAGGGTAAATACATAGTCAAACCAATCCATAAGCAACCATAAGCTTTACTTGTGCAATGCATAGACAAGATCCCACAATCCTATCTAATACTAAGTGTCACTTTTAGGCCACCATACTCATACATATGATACCTTGTCATCATTCATAGCCAATACTCATAAAAAAGGAACCATTCATGTTCATTAACTTATAACAAGGAAATCCACTTTTAGCAATAATCCATATCATACATGCATAAATTCATATATCTTGATAGCATAATAAAACCACCCTATAACCACTTTCTAAATTCTACTTGTGCAATGCATAAGTGATGTCCCATACCCCCACTCACACTATGTAGAACTCCTTGAGAAGTCATATGTATAGGTCATGTTCATGTTCTTATAAAATTCATATTCTTGTCATGTAGGGAAAATAGCCTTAACCGACATAGACCATGTGAGCTACATGGTATCCGGTGTCATGGCCCACATCAAAAAGAGATGTCCTACTTGCCTAAGGTAGAACTACATGTATTATATTTTAGGTGGATCCACTAGCTAAGGACCTATGTGGGCACATAGTTATGGGATATGGAGATTGCTACTAGAAACCCCAAACCTATTGCATTGACGGGGGAGTTTCCATATCATGAGGTTACTTTAGATGACCCGGCCTATTGTATTGACGGGAGGGCCTCTACCTCACATTCCGTATCCACTCGGTGCTAAGCATTACTTTCCCAAAATTTACATAATTAGTCTTGAATTGTATTTAGATGTGTGAAGGAGTATCTTACCATTTATTCAACACAACTTATAAAATAGCTCATGGATTCAATTAGGTGATAATGGACTTTCAACCTTAGAATCATCAATATGTGAGTAAACCTTTTACATCATGTTCATAGTGTGTTCATGAGAATAGCCTTTTAATCAACACAATAATATTATCATAATCATAGACATTACATGCATAGTCATGTGTAAGGGTATGGGGAGAATGATCTTTCAACAATACCAAAATTACACCATAGTCATAGAATCTTCACTTTTTAACTGAATCATAAGCTTATACACAATTCTCATAAACATGTACAAACCCTCATAACTTGCCCTTCAAGGACCTTGAATCACATTCAACCCAAACATCTAGAATTACTACTTTAGATATGGAGAATATCATGATTCAATAAACTCAATCAATATAGACATAATCAATTGACATGCTCCTATAATCAATCAACCCACATCATGAATTCACGATTTAGCAAAATGGGAGATTCATGGGTTCTTGGGGGGTATTTCATCATAAATCAACAATTAATCATCAATTCAACCATAATCAATCATAATCAACCATAATCTATCATAAATCAACAATTGAAAATGCTTTGAAAGAGAACCCATGACTTAGATTGAAACCCTAACTTTTGGGGAAATTGAAAGCTTTGAAATCAAGTTTTGAAGGGACTCTATGGGTGAAAGCTACCCATAGATGAAAGGCCACCATACCTTGATTAAGAATCTCCAAAATATTTGATGAATAAACCTTTAATTCTACAAACCCTAGGTCTAATTCCACCTTTCTTCTTCTTTGAGTTTTAGAGAGAGAAAAATTGTGAGAAAGATGAAGTTCTTGGGTTTTCTTTTTGATTCTATGAGAGTGACTTAATTGGGGAAAATTTGAGTCTAAAAAGCTTATATACTTACTAGTAAAAGAGTAAAATAATGTGGGTTCAATTTTTTGAAGAATTACTAAAGACCCTAAGGATTGAATTAAAAATCAGCCTATACCACGCTTTAGCTCGCCTAATGGCCCTTCTTAGGTCGCCAAGGACACTAGGCGACACGCCTAATGGACCTTTGGCTCACCTAATTTTCGAGAATGCTCCATCATGGAGCATTTCCCATGGGCGATGTGGAGGTCCTTTGGGCGATGCGCCAAGTGGGTTGGCAAGCGCCGACCTAGCTCGCCTAAAATTCCAGTAACTAGGCCAAGAGGAGGCTGTCCACTAGGTAAGGGAGGTCCATTTGGCTAATCACCAATGGACTTAGGAAATGTTGCTGCCCCATCGCCGAGTGGTACAAGGGAAAAATTGTTTTCCTTCACTTTTCTTAAGTGATTTAGGCCATTGCCCTCTCTCTAGACTCTTACCCCATTCATTTTACCTCTAGTTAAGTCAAAACATTTTTGGAGTGTTACCGGCAGTGGCTTAGGCAGCATGTCCCCTTAGCCCACAAGCCCAAGGCAATTGCACGAGGGGCTCCACGAGTCGTGGTACTTTCTATGGGTCGTGGTCCCTCTCGTGGACCTTGAGGCAGTGGCTAAGCTACTTTTCTTCAACTCTCACACCACTAACACCCTTCCACAAGCCTTCCCATGAGCCGTGGTATTTACCACGAGCCGTGAAGTGGCTCGTGAAGGGGAGCAACTTTTGGGCATATTTTTGGGAGGCTACTGCCTAGCCCTCCACGGGTGGCACCACGGGTCGTAAAGACCCTCGTGGAGGTAGGGGCAGTGCATTGTCCAACTCTTGGGCAGCCTTGGGCCCTTTCCCATTTTCCTTGCCTCTAGCCCTTATTCCTTGACGTTAACCCTCACCTTTAGCTCTAGTTTAGCTTACTAGTTTCCGGGGTGTTACATCATTATAAAGCAACAATAAAAGATGTAGTATAATTGAAGCTTTTAAAATAGTAAATGAAAACTCAAAGCATTTAAAAATACAATAATAACTCTTTACTCTTATTTGGGAGATTCTCTAACCGACAACCATCACTATGAGCTATGTGATCATACACCATCTCGCCCACGCTGTCAGAACTTTCATATACCTTGCCGGAGTATAAGACATCCTCAACTAAGTTGATCCACTAAGTTATGCTTAAAAGCAATAAGGAATCATTTAAAAGATATGACCCTTTACCCATGTTGGCATACATGGTTTATGAGGACTTTGGGTTGTCTAAACTCGTCCCCATATCGGTGCTCAATACTACTCCCAATAATATAACTCATGCTCATATGTTTAAAGACATTTCCTCATCATCATACTTTGAGATTATTACTCAAAAGATCCTCTTAAAAGAGATAGTGCTCAAAACTCCTCATGAACTCATTTGGAAATCAAGGTTTCCTCTCAATTTAAATGTAAAAGTATTTACTCTTGGGAATACTTAGTTCCCATATATTCATTTTTGAAAAATGAAACTCAACTCTCCTCATCCTCATGCTCAAGTACTCAAGTCTTAAAACAAGTTTTAAAAGTTTGCAAAAGGCTTCTCAAATTACTCAAAATAACTCCCTCGAACTTTACTCTTAACTCTATCTTGAATTTGAAAATGTGAATTCAATAATTAGGATTTGGATAGATGGATTTTTCAATGATTTGGTGTAGTTTGGATAGTTGTAATCAGTAAGAGAGTAGGGATATATTTTAAAAGAACTTAGATAGAAAGAACAATAGAAGGGCAGGTGACCCTGGCGCAGGGCGCCAACCCCTAAACTTCAGACACCCTTTCCTGGCGCACTGCAGGCGCGGCGCACCAGCCTCCCTGGCGCATCCGTGGCACGTCGCGCCACCCTCCCTAGATCATCTCGATGAATTTTTCTTCTCGATTCTTGGCCGTAATTCTCCTAGAATCAATCCATTTCTTCCTAACTCTCTAAGATCCGTATACCCAACATAAGTAGACGAAAATATACTCAAGAACAACCCTCAAACTCATAACATTCAATTCAAGAACTCATCAAATCCCAATATTAATGATTGAAGAACGAAAGTTTCAAGAAACTCATCAAGAACCTCAATATATGGATTTTCATGGATGAAATCTAATCGAGAAACTCATGATTGACGTGAGGGTAAACGAACCCATCACTATGAAAGCTTACATAACTCGTTAGGATCAAATCCTTGGTGAAATCCCTTGAAGATCGGAAGAATCTTGAACACTTGAAGCTTTACTCCCTTTTCTCCTCTTGAACTTTGCCCTAACCTTCAAAATGCTTTAATAATTTAGCGTAAGCTGATACTAATCTGCTTTGACCTTTAATTTGGGTGTAAAAACGTGTGGACTTAGTGGGGTAAGGAAAAGACCAAAATACCCCTCAATAATTCGGATGAATTTCCTTACCTGGCCATGCTGAACTCAAACGGGCATATCTCCCTCATCCAAACTCGATGGCGTTGGAAAGAGGACTCAATGATGTTTAATTTAATATCTCATGGGCCACATAAATCATCCAGTTCTGAAAGTTATGGTCATTTCAAGTTGACTCAAAATTCACAATTGAAGACTAACTTGCAAAATTCTCAATTTAGCTCTTTCTAATTTAGTTCTTTCTAAAATTAGCTCTTTCTAAGACCGAGGTGTTACAATATCTCCCCCTTGGAAACATTCGTCCTCAAATGAGATCACTCTAAGTAGAAATAAGGGTAACAACATATAACACCCAGCTAAACCACCCAACATGTAATTTAACACAACATAGCATATCATTTTAAAGAGTGTTTTACAAGAAGTTATTACCTTGGTCTGGAATTTCACCGGAAGAAAAGAGATGTGGGTATCTCTTCTTCATATCCTCCTCACCCTCCCAAGTAGCTTCCTCAACAAAATTATTCCTCCATAAGACCTTGATTGATGCTACCTCCTTGATTCTCAGCTTGTGAACCTGACGATCAAGTATCCCATTGGGTATATCCTCATAAGATAAGTTGTCCTTAATACCAATATCCTCAGTTGGTATAATAAGTGAAGGATCTCCCATACACTTCTTCAACATAGAAATGTGAAATATCGGATGGACTGCTGCTACTCTAGCGGTAGCTCCAACTCATAAGCTACATTGCCAATTCTCTTGGATATCCTGTAAGGGCCACTATACCGGGGACTAAGATTCTCATTCTTACCAAATGTCATAACACCCTTCATGGGTGACACCTTCAAGTAGACCCAATCATCCACCTCAAACTCCAAGTCTCTTCTCCTAACATCAGTATAGGATTTCTGACGACTACTCGTTGTTTTCAACCTTTCTTGAATGATCTTCACTTTCCCCATAGCTTGATGAACTAAGTCTTACCCTATCAACCTAACTTCACCAACCTCAAACCATATAATAGGAGATCTACATCTTCTCCCACAAAGAGCCTCATAAGGAGCCATCTGAATGCTAGAGTGATAGCTATTATTGTAAGCAAACTCTATGAGAGGTGTGTGATCATCCTAATTACCTATCGATCACACAGGCCCTCAACATATCCTCTAAAGTCTGAATCGTGCGCTCTGCTTGACAATCAATCTGAGGATGGAATGTAGTACCTAAATTTACTTTCGAACCCAAACCTTTCTAGAAATACTTCCAAAACTCTGCGGTGAATTGCGCACCTCTATCAGAAATAATGAACACCAGCACTCCATCAAGCCTAACTATCTCTTGAATATACAACCTGGCATAATCCTCTGCCGAAAAGGTGGTCTTCACCGGCAAGAAATGGGTTGATTTAGTCATTTGATCTACAATCACCCAAATTGAATCATGTTGCCTGCCAGATTGATAACGTTCAAATATACTTCTTGAAAAGAAATATAAACGATCGTATGCAATATATTTACCCAACTATGAGTCGGCATATAATATGGAAGAATATTGTCAATAACAAATATTTAACTTGATAGTCGTTATATAAAAATGGGGGGATTTAAATTGAAATAAAATAAAAACAATAAAAAGATAGCTTTGAACTAAGTATTTATTTATATTCAGATTATTAAAAGTAACTAGGAATGTGTTCCTCATAAGCTCATAACGCGGTAATCCTAATAATAGTAATCATTTTCTAGTGTATTACATGCAAAGTGATAAGTTAGGTATCTCTAAATCCTTGGTCCGGCATCTAGAGAATTTCACCCCGCACCTTGGTCCGGCTACGTGTGTATAATTTACTAACCCTTATATTTACCTCATATTAGACATCATAATCGATGTTTGG
>JAJOOS010012706.1:0-18084 GCA_029582725.1 Solanum chiquidenum
ATATATAATTTGTTCATAAATACTACATTTTAAGATCTACAAAGTGCAAGCTTAATTAATTCATAAATTTTAATCAAGTTTAAGATTTCAAATAATTAATTATATTAATTCTAATTAAGTTCAAGTTATTATAAATTAACTTCATAGTTTCTAACTAATTAACTTCAAATTAAGTTCAAGTTCTAATTAAGTTTAATTATTAAGTTCTAATCAATTAAGGTCACCAAGAATTTGTTATATTCAAGTTATAGTTCAAGTTCTAAATTCAAGTCCATATAAAAGTTATTAGTTATATATAAAGTTCAAATCCAATAATTTGTTATAATCAAGTTCTAAGTTCAATTAGTTCAAGTTCTAATTAAATTTAATAGTTATATTCAAGTTCCAAGTTCAAGTTCAAGTTCAAATTTTAAATTCAAGTTCATATCTAATCTGTAAAATTAGTTATATATAAACTTCTAATCCAACAATTAATTATAGATATTCAAGTTCTAATTAAAAAATAAAAACTATTCATGACATTCATCAATATATATTCATAACATTCAAACATTCATCATATAATACTCAAAACACTTCAATTACTAATCTAACTTCAAATTATCATTTTACTAACTAACAATCAATCAAATTTTAAAAAACCCCTAAATTCAAAAATCTTCAATTCAAAACCCTAATAAAAATCCTAATTCAAAATCTTCAAAACCCTAACAAAAATCCAAATTCATTCACTAAATAACAATGCCCAATTCAAAATATGCCTAATTTTTAAAAAAACTCTAAATTCAAAAATCTTCAATTCTCTATACCTAACTAACAATAATCAAATCAAATTAACAATTGATTAAGCACAACATAATAAACTAAAACAATAATATACTAACTAAAAATCAACTATAATCACTAGAATTGAAAAAAAAACCTAAAATTAAACACTAACCTTAACAAAGAGGAGAGGCAACGATGGGCGGCGGCAATGAGAAGGGGCGGCAGGGGCGGTGACGGGCAAATCGATATAGAGAAAAGGGAGAGCATAAGAGTGAAGAGAGAAGAAGAGAGAACTAAATAAGAAAATCCCGATCTAGGTCAAAGATATTATCACTCCCCAAGCCTATACCCTGGGTGGGACTGGCACTTGAAGACCATTGTTGGCCCCAAGCGAACCCTTGGCCTGGCATACTAACTCAGCGGAAGACTTAACTCATCACATAAACATTTATGCAGAAACGAGAATGTTATAAAGGAACATTCAACTGGCCATTTAGGCAAACTCAAGTTTTTATCATAAGAAATGGAAAGTAAAGACAACTGAAATAACTAATTGATTGTCTGTCTATAAAGCCTCTAAAACAACTGAGATGGATGTTGGGACAAACCCCACAACAACCGAATGGACTAAACTAGAAAATAATGAAAATAGATCCTCTGGAATGCAAGGAGGCTCACCGACTTACTCTAAACTGCTCACTAGATCAACGGTGCGCTGTAATGCCGATCCTAGTTACATGTGTCTGCATCATAAGACGATCTAGGCCAACTGGCATCAGTACATTGAATGTACGAGTATGCGAGTTGGAAAGCTAAAACAAAATAGGCTTGAAAAGGAATCTGAAAGAAACTGAAGAACTTACCTGGCTCAACTCAACTCAACATAACTGAACTCATTCAATATAAAGCAATTTAAAACAAGTGCAATATAAATAAAAGTTGTTCAAAAACATGATGTCCACTCTGTGTGTATGCAAAGATACATATAACTCTGAGATGTATGTAAAAATACAATAAACTGATGTATATAAAAATGCAATAACTTCTGTGGGAGTTTCTCTAACCGACAACCATCACATAAGAGCTATAGTTATGATACAACGATCTACCTCACGCTGCCAGCGCATCCTATACCCAGCCAAAGGTATATGACCTGAACTACTAAGTGGATCCATTAGTCTATTGTGAAAAAGGGTTCATCTAAAAAGTATGACCCTTTTCTACCCATGGTGTCTACATGGTTTTATGGAGACATGAGTTATCTGAACTCATGCTCGCCCCCAATTCGGTGCTCAATACTACTCCCAAAATATACTAGCTCTTTATGTTTTAAAAACATACTTCTTTCTGTGATTTGAGATTAGTACTCAAAAACTTAGCTCAAAGGCTATCTTGGAAATCTCAGTTTCCCCTCTTACTTCATTTAGAAAGCTATAACTCTTTTCTGAAAACTAGCCCGAAGAGTCTTTGGAAATCTCAGTTTTCGTTCTTATTAAAAAGTGAATATATTTTTATATCTCTTTGGCAATACATAGTCCCCATATACTTTTTTGAAGAAAAGAACTTCAACTATACTTCTTTACTGAACTCAAAACTTAAGTCTTTAAGCAAAGTTAAAAGCATTTGCAAAAGACTTCTTGAAAACACTCTGAGAACTTCCTAGACTTGGCTCTTGACTTTCCTTGAATTCGAATTTATGGAATCAAGGTTATGATTCATATTTATGGATGATTTCTACGTGTTTAGAAATCATTTAGAGTAGTTAGGATCAATGGAAAGTGTCAAGACACCTTAGAATAACTTCAATAGGCTGAACGACAAAAAACTTGTGAAAAACGCCGATCCAGGCGCATCCATGGCGCGCCGCGCCAGGCCCCATTTTACTGGGGCTCATTTTGGGCGCACTGCAGGCGCGCCGCCCCAGCCTCCTAGCGCTATGGGGGCGCGATATGCCTGGCCCTCCCCAGGTGCGTCTGACAAATTTTTCAACTCATTTTCTGATCCCAAATCAGTTTAAATCGATTCCTTTTCTCAATACTTTCTTATATTCAGATACCCCACGCATGTACACTAGAATCAAACTCAAAAAAACTCTTAACATTGTTATAACTTCTCAAGAAAACCCATCAATCACATGCAAGTTCAAGAATGAAAACAATTCAAGAACACAACTCAAGAACATCAAATTCTAACTCTTTTAGAATAAAAACCACTGAATTAAACATGCTTGGCGCGTGGGTGACTAACCCAACGCTTTGTGATCTCGCATACCATGTAGGGATCACCCCCGACCAAATTCACAAGCCAAACTTCGACAATCTTGAACGTTCTTGCTTCCCCTTCTCCTTTCTCCTTAGCCCTAGCGTGAAATCTCAAATTCTAAAACTGACTAAAATATGATTTGACCCATATTAAACTCCTTTAAATGGATTAAAATGATAGGGCAATGAAAAGACTAAAATACCCCTTAAAATTCCGGATTAGACATTTCTTTAATCCAACAGCCCAACTTTCAAAGGGAATAGCTCACTCATCTGAACTCGGAATCGCGCAAACTTGGCGGCGTTGGAAAGATCATTCTAAGATCTTTCCAACCATATCTGAAACTACGCCTAAATCATCCTGATCTAGGAGTTATGGTCGTTTGAAGTTGACCAAAAACTCATCTTAACTTAATTTTTTTTTTCGAGATTTCCTTATACTTTCCAAAATAACTATTTCCAGATTTTTAAACTTATTTCTAGTTGCGAGATGTTACAATATCTCCCCCTTGGGAACATTTATCCTCGAATGAGATTACTCTTACTAGGCTTAGGGTGTAACATTAAATTCAAACACCCAACAAGCAAATGCAATCAAACAACATGCTCACTCATAATTTAAATAGCACTAAGAAGAAAATTAGTACCTTGATCTGCACTTTCTTCGGATTCAAAGAGATGTGGATATCTCTTCTTCATATCCTCCTCAGCTTCCCAAGTAGCTTCCTCAACAAATTGGTTCCTCCAAAGGACTTTGACTGATGCTACCTCCTTTGTTCTCAACTTGCGAACTAGGCGATCTAGAATCTGGACAAGAATCTCCTCATATGATAAGCTCACCTTGATCCCAATATTTTCAGTTGGTATGATCAATGAAGGATCACCCATGCATTTCTTCAACATGGAGATGTGAAATACCAAATGAACCACTACTAATTCATGTGGTAGCTCCAACTCATAAGCTACATTGCCAATCCTCTTGGCTATACGATAAGGTCCAATATACCGAGGACTAAGCTTTCCCTTCTTACCAAACCTTATAACACCCTTCATGGGTGAAACTTTCAAATATACCCAATCATCTACTTCGAACTCTAACGCCCTTCTCCTAACACCAGTGCAGGATTTTTGACGACTCTGTGCCGTTTTCAACCTCTCTTGAATCAGTTTCACCTTCTCCATAGCTTGGTGAACTAAATCTGGTCCTATCAACCTTGCTTCACCAACTTCAAACAATCCAATAGGAGATCTGCATCTTCTCCTATAAAGAGCTTCATAAGGAGTCATTTAGATGCTAGAGTGATAATTGTTGTTGTAAGCAAACTCAATTAGAGGTAGGTGATCATCTCAATTCCCTTTGAAATCAATCACGCAAGCCCTCAACATATCTTCTAAAGTCTGAATAGTGTGCTCTGCTTGCCCATCAGTCTGAGGATGAAAGGCAGTACTTAAATTCACCTTTGAACCCAAACCTTTCTGAAAAGATTTCCAGAACTGTGCAGTAAATTATGCACCCCTATCTAAAATAATGGAGACTGGTACTCCATGAAGTCTTACCACTTCTTGAATATATAACCTGGCATAATCTTCTGCTGAATGGGTAGTCTTTACCGGCAGAAAATGGGTTGATTTTGTCATTCGGTCAACAATCACCCAAATAGAATCATGTTGTCTACGAGACCTTGACAGACCTGTGATGAAATCCATATTAATCATCACCCCATTCCATTCTGGAAGTTCTATATTCTGCTCCAAACCACCGGGCCTATGGTGCTCAACTTTCACTTGTTGGCAATTTGGACACTTAGCAACAAATTCAACAATGCCCTTCTTTATGCTATTCCACCAATAAACTTCTCTCAAGTCACGATACATCTTTGTGGAACCCGGATAATGGAATGTCTGGAGCTATGAGCTTCCTCCATGATCCTCTCTTGGAGTCCATCCACTATAGGTACACACAATCTACCTTGATACCTCAATACACCATCTCCCCCTTGTTCAAAAGCTAATATTTTTGCTTATGAACATTTGCCTTCAATTCAAGAAAAATGGGATCTTGGTCTTATTTTTCTTTAACTTCTGACACTAGTGATGATTCAGCCCCATTCGTCACCATTATTCCTCCTTCTGTGGAATCCATAAGTCGGACTCCCAAGCGTGAAAGCCTATGCACATATTTTACCAACTCTCTATTTTCTTCCTCAACATGGGTGGTACTACCCATAGACAACCTGCTCAAGGCATCAGCAACAATATTAGCCTTACCTGGGGTGATAAAGAACACTAATGTCATAATTCTTGAGTAACTCTAACCACCTCACTTATGTGAGATTAAGCTCTTTCTGAGTGAACACATATTGAATGCTCTTGTGATTAGTGAATATATCAACATGAACACCATACAAGTAATGACCTCGTATCTTCAAAGCGAACACTACAACAACCAACTCTAAGTCTTGGGTTGGGTAGTTCTTCTCTAGAACTTTCAACTGCCTGGAAGTATAAGCTATAAATTTATCATTATACATTAAGACACAACCTAAACCAACTTTAGATGCATCACAATACACCACAAAACCTTGAGTACCTTCCGGTAAAGTCAAAACTAGGGCAGTAGTCAACCTTCTCTTCAATTCCTGAAAGTTTTTCTCAACTGTCTGGAGGCATAAGCTATAACTTTGTCATTCTGCATTAAGACACAACCCAAACCAACTCTAGATGCACCATAATACACCATAAAACCTTGAGTACCTTTCGGTAAAGTCAAAACTAGGGCAGTAGTCAACCTTCTCTTCAATTCCTGAAAGCCTTTCTCACAAGCTTCAGACCATTGAAATTTCACTGTCTTCTGAGTCAACTTCGTCAAAGGAGACGAAATGGACGAGAACCCCTCTACAAACCTTCTATAATATCCTGCCAAGTCCAAGAAACTCCTAATATCAGTTAGAGATGTGGGTCTAGGCCAATTCTGCTATGCTTCAATTTTTTGAGTATCAACTTTAATTCCCTCTCCAGACACAATATGGCCTAAGAATGCCACAGACTCAAGCCAAAATTCACACTTAGAGAATTTAGCATATAACTCCTTATCTTTCAAAGTCTGAAGAACTATTCTGAGATGACTAGCATGATCTTCTTCATTCCTTGAATAGATTAGTATGTCATCAATGAAGACGATAACAAACATATCTAAATAAGGTTTGAAGACTCTATTTATAAGATCCATGAACGTTGTTGGTGCATTAGTCAAACCAAAGGATATCACTAAAAACTCAAAATGACCATATCTGGTTCTGAAAGCAGTCTTGGGAATATCACATTCCCTTACTCTTAACTGATGGTAACCTGATCTGAGGTCTATTTTTTAGAAACAACTGGCACCCTGAAGCTGATCGAAAAGATCATCAATTCTCGGAAGAGGATACTTATTCTTGATGGTAACCTTGTTCAACTGATGGTAGTCTATACACATCCTAAGGGAACCATCTTTCATTCTCACAAACAAGACCGGAGCGCCCCAAGGTGAGACACTTGGTCGAATGAAGCCCTTATCTAACAGATCCTTTAACTACTCTTTCAACTATGTTGGTGCCATTCTGTATGACGGAATAGATATAGGACGAGTATCTGGAAGAAAATCTATACCGAAGTCTAACTCTCTCTCAGAAGGGACTCCAGGAAGATCATTTGGAAAGACTTTTGGAAACTCTTTTACTGTTGGAACTGACTGAATAGGAGGTACCTCAACACTTGAGTCATTCGGACTAAATGATAGACACACGCCTTAGAAACTAAATTCATTGCCTTAAGGTACGAAATGAAACAACCCTTAGGCACTGCTGAACTATTTTTCCACTCTAAGACTGGCTCATTTGGAAACTGAAACTTTACTACTCGAGTTCTACAATCAACTGAGGCATAACAAGCATCAAGTCAGTCCATACCAAGAATGATATCAAAATCTACCATGTCTAACTCAATTAAATCAGTCATGGTACTCTTGTGATTGACGAAAATGGGATAATCACGATAGACCCTATCTGCTAGAATAAACTCACTAACAGGCATACAGACACTGAATGGTTCACTAAGTTGCTCAGGAATAACATCAAAGTTCATAGCAACATAAGGAGTTACAAAAGATAAACTCGCTTCTGGGTCTAGCAAAGCATAAACAATAAAGTCAAAGACTCGAACCATACCAATGACAACATCTGGCGAATCCTCTTGCTCTTGGTGACTATTGATAGCATATAAGCAGTTTGTTCCCCCGCCAGTACCAGAAGTAGCCCCTCTAGGTGCAGCTTTGTCTGGTGGAGCAACTGAAGAAGACTGGGCTCTATTGCCCCCATTACTATTTCCTTGTTTTCTCTTTGGACACTCTCACATGAAATGCCCAATCTGACCACACTTGAAACAACCAGTGGAGCCCTCATGACAAATACCTGATTGGTTCCTACCACACTTGGCGCTGGCAAGAGGCATACTACCCCCTTGCGCCACACTCCCCTAGGAATAAGCAGGTTTAGCTCGGAGGTTCTAATTATTGTGCTCACATTTGTTCTTAGGTGCAAGTGCACTAGCAGATGAAGGAGCAAGTCCCTTCTGTTTCTGTTGGAAGGATGACCGGTTGGCATTACTCTTCTACTGCCTGGACTCATTCCTTGTCTTAGACCTCTTGTTCTTGAATTCCTCTTTATCCCTCAGTTTATCTTCCTCTACTTGCTGCACATAGACCATCAACCTCAAAATGTCCATGTCTCTAATAAGCATTGTTGTCTGGCCCTCTTTTCTTGATAGACGGCCCAACCCAGCAATAAACAAGCTCATTCTACTCCTCATGTCCTTAACCATCTCCGGAGCATATCGGGATAGTTGGGTGAACTTCAACCCATAGTCATGAACACTTAGAGAATCCTGCTTAAATGTGAGGAACTCACGTGCCTTAGCCTATTTTAGTTCTCAGGGAAAGAAACACCCCAAGAAAGCCTCTTCAAAACATGCCCAATTCGCAGGTGATGCATCCTCAGCTCTACCCCCTTTCCACTGATCAAACCAGGTCCTAGCAACATATTTCATCTGATATGCAGCTAGCTCAACTGTCACAATATCAATAACATGCATCACATCGAACACCTTTTTCAGTTCATCAACAAAGTTCTTCGAATCTTCAGAAGTGCTTGAACCAGTGAAACTTGGAGGATTTATCCTCAAGAACTCATGAATCCTTGAAGTGTTAGCCTCTTCTTGTCGAGCTCCTCTCTACTGCCCAGTTTGGTTAGTCACAACTTGATTGAGCATTCTTATAGCCTCTCTGAATTTAGCATTATTAACTTCTCCTTGAGGTTGCACTTCAGGTGCATTGGGTAACTCTTGTTCCTCAACATTCCTCCTAGTTGGACGACCTCTGACTGCTCTTCGTGGAGGCATGATTATCTGAAACACGCGCATGCACGAATTAGAGGAAAATTTTTTAGAGATAAAATCTAACGCACGAAATGAGTGTGAAAGAAGTGAGAAATATTTTTCCTAAGTGTCGCAGCCTCCTAATTATAGATGTGGCACGCTTCACACCGATAACTAGGACTCTACAGACACGGCTTTATAGACTCCCTAAGACTCTTGAACTCTGGGCTCTGATACCAAGTTTGTCACTCCCTGAGCCTATACCCTGGGTGGGACTGACCATTTAGGCAAACTCAAGTCTTTATCATAAGAAATGAAAAGTAAAGACAACGGAAATAACTAACTAACTGTCTGTCTATGAAGTCTCTAAACCAACTGAGATGGATGTTGGGACAAACCCCACAACATCCTAATGGACTAAACTAGAAAACAATGAAAATAGATCCTCCAGAATGCAAGGAGGCTCACCGACTGACTCTGAACTGCTCACTGGATCAACGGTGCACTGGAATGCCGATCCTAGTTACCTGTGTCTGCATCATAAGACAATGTAGGTCAACTGGCATCAGTACATTGAATGTACGAGTATGCGAGTTGGAAAGCTAAAACAGCATAGGCTTGAAAAGGAATCTAAAAGAAACTAAAGAACTTACCTAGCTTAACTCAACTCAGCATAACTGAACTCATTTCAATATAAAGCAATTTAAAACAAGTGCAATATAAAGAAATGTTGTTTAAAAACATGATGTCAATTCTGTGTGTATGCAAAGATACATATAACTCTGAGATGTATGTAAAAATACAATAACCTGATGTATATAAAAATGCAATAACTTTTGTGGGAGTTTCTTTAACCGACAACCATCACAAAAGAGCTATAATGATGATACATCGATATACCTCACGCTGCCAGCGCATCCTATACCCGGCCAAAGGTGTAGGACCTGAACTACTAAGTGGATCCACGAGTCTATTATGAAAAGGGTTCATCTAAAAAGTATGACCCTTTTCTACCCATGGTGGCTACATCGTTTTATGGAGACGTGAGTTATCTGAACTCATGCTCGCCCCCAATTCGGTGCTCAATACTACTCCCAAATATACTAGCTCTTTATGTTTTAAAAACATACTTCTTTCTGTGATTTGAGATTAGTGCTCAAAAACTTAGTTCAAAGGCTATCTTGGGAATCTCAGTTTCCCCTCTTGCTTCATTTAGAAAGCCATAACTCTTTTCTGAAAACTAGCCCGAAGGTTCTTTGGAAATCTCAGTTTCCGTTCTTATTAAAAAGTGAATACATTTTTATATCTCTTTGGGAATACATAGTCCCTATATACTTCTTTGAAGAAAAGAACTTCAACTATACTTCTTTACTGAACTCAAAACTTAAGTCTTAAAACAAAGTTAAAAGCATTTGCAAAAAACTTTTTGGAAAAACTTTGAGAACTTCCTAGACTTGGCGTGCTTAGAAGTCATTTAGAGTAGTTAGGATCAATGGAAAGTGTTAGGACACCTTAGAATAACTTAAATAGGCTGAACGACGAAAAACTGGTGAAAAACGCCGATCTGAACGCATCCCAGATGCGCCGCACCAGGCCTCATTTTACTGGGGCTCATTTTGGGCGCACTGCAGGCACGCCGCCCCAGCCTCCTGGCCCTATGGGGGCAGACGCGCCTGACCCTCCCCAGGTGCGTCTGACAAATTTTTCAACTCGTTTTCTGATCCCAAATCATTTTAAATCGATTCCTTTTCTCAATACTTTCTTAGATTCAGATACCCCACGCATGTACACTAGAATCTAATTCGAAACAACTCTTAACATTGCTAAAACGTCTCAAGAAAACCCATCAATAACATGCAAGTTCAAGAATGAAAACAATTCAAAAACACAACTCAAGAACATCAAATTCTAACTCTTTCAGAACAAAAAATCACTGAATTAAACATGCTTGGCGCGTGGGTGAACTAACCCAACGTTATGTGATCTCGCATACCTTGTACGGATCACCCCCGACGAAATCCACAAGCCAAACTTCGACGATCTTGAATGTTCTTGCTTCCCCTTCTTCTTTCTCCTTAGCCGAAGCATAAAATCCCAAATTCTAAAACTGACTAAAATCTGATTTGACCAATATTAAACTCCTAAAAACGGATTAAAATAATAAGGTAATGAAAAGACTAAAATATCCCTTAAAATTCCGGAATGGACATTTCTTTAATCTAACAGCCCAACTTCCAAAGGGAATAGCTCACTCATCCAAACTCGGAATCGCGCAAACTTGGCGGTGATGGAAACATCATTCCAAGATCTTTCCAACCATATCTGGAACTACACCTAACTGATCCTGAGCTAGGAGTTATGGTTGTTTGAAGTTGATCAAAAACTCACCTTAACTTAATTTTTATTTTTTCAGATTTTCTTATACTTTCCAAAATAACTATTTCCAGATTTTTAAACTTCTTTCTAGTTGTGAGATGTTACAGATATTTTAAGAAAAGCGACGGACAGCGGCTCTTTGTCCGTCGCTTTTTTTTAAAATAGTTGACCAAAAAAGCGACGGACTAAGAGACGTTGTCCGTCGATTTTCTTAAATGTTTGACCAATCATTTTGATTAAAAAGAGACGGACTTTAAGATGTTGTCTGTCGCTTCTTTAAAAAAGAATTAATCAATTAATTATTAATTATATATATAGTTGGCACAAAAATCCGCCAAAAAAAGTGACGGACTAAGAGATATCGTTCGTCGCTTTTTTTTAAAATATATTTTTTTTAAATTATTTTTATTTAAAAGCGACGGACAGTGTGTCTAATGGCGTCGCTTTTTGGAGTGACGCTGTCCGTCGCTCCGTCGTTTTTTTGTAGTGGAAGTTAAATACATAAAATGAATAGCAATGATCAGGACTTGAGTTTTAACATTCAAGATGCAAAGGTTGATAGAGCAATAATTGATAACTTGATTTCTTACTATATAAGATAAGTAAACATTTTTCAAAGATAATATGACAAATAAATGCATTTTCTCCTCCAGATCTACCATTAGTTGGCTAGCTCCAAGCTTTGTCCAATTCTAACAAAAAAATTTGGATAAAACTTCAAGGTGTATTCTATGAGAAATATGAGAAGTGAGGAGAATATGATCAAAGAGAGAAAACGTATCAATTGTTCTTTAAAGTTCTACAGAACAAAATGAAGAAGTGTATGTAGTGTCTGCAAAGTTGAAAGCCACGTGGAATATGGATAATGCTCTGAATTACTTATTTGATAAGAAGAAATATACCCTTAGATGTGAATTTATTTCCAAGAGCTGCTTCTCATGCTTCTATAATAGTAGAAAAGAAAAAAAGAAAGGTATATTATTTCTTGCTTATTTCATGAAGAAAAAAAAGAGGTACATTCATTGTTGTTTCTAGGTTGGTAACAAAACATTGTCTATAGAAATTGATTTAAAAGGAGATTTATAAACTGGTTATGTCAATGTTAAAAGTGATTTCATGTATAAAAGGAAAAATTACGTGGTTAAGCAAACTTATATTATTTAATTACTCATCATAGCTATAGTTTGCTATAATTACCACTCGTGACTAACATTATACATTAATTACGTAGGCTGACTTCGAATTTATATAATTAGTCACGTTTGTATATATGTATAATTCGCCACATTTGTATAATTCGCAACTAACAGTTCTTTGTTTGATTTGTATTTGTATACGATTGTTTGTATTTGTGTATGACGATGATTTCCTTTGGTTTTTCAGTTTTGTCATCATATACATTCAATCTTTTTGTGTATAACTTTTTAAAGTTTGTATAAACGTGTAGTTTTTGGATTTTGTATAATATATTTTGTATAATTGTTTAAAGTTCATACGTTTATGTTTGTATCAATTCGTTATTTCAAGTTTTATCATATTTGAATAATTTCAGAATTTATATTATCCAATTATATAAAAACACGAGAATTATACAAATGTATCTGCGAATTATACAAATTATTGTCCTCTCTCGCTCGCCTCTCTCCTTCCTCTCCCAATCTCGCTCGCCTCTCTCCTCCCTTTCCCAATCTCTCTCGCCAGAATATACAAATACATATGTATAATATACAATTATCTAATCGATATACATATATAATTCACCTCTCTCTCACTCTTTGCCCTCTCTCGCTCGCCTCTCTCCTCCCTCTCCCAGTCTCGCTCGACATTCTCCTCCCTATAACATGTAGCTACGAATCGTAATTAGCAAACTATAGTTATGGAGTGTAATTAGACTATTTTTGAGTGGCTATATGTGAAAGTTCCTCTATATAAAAAGCTGGATAATAAAAGTGTGATGTGGCGCTTCTCTTTGGCCAAGATTGTCATTTATCTTTTTTGTCAATTTTTTGAATTTTTTTAATCTCTAAAATCTGCTAAAAGAAGGAAAAAAAATTAAAATAACTTGTTGATCTCTCCTCATTATTACTACTACAATTTATTACTTTTCATCTCTCATCATTATTATTATAATTTATTTTTTTTCTTAAATTTATCATTTTACCTTTTAGGTCTATAATTTTCTTTTTAAAAAAAAAAAACCTTTTCTACTACCCTACACGTTTTATTTTTTCTTTTTTCTTTTTTATCTCAATTAATCTAATTTAATTTGTTGTCATAACAATTTTCCTAAAATTAAAAATATATTTTTATTAATTTCATCATCTCTCATCATTATTATTATAATTTATTATTTTCCATAAATTCCCTCATTTTACCTTTTATGTCTATAGTTTTCTAAAAAGAAAAAACTTTTCCACTACCCTACACGTTTTTGTTTCATTATTATTTTTTATCTCAATTAATCTCATTTTGTCATAAAAAATTTCCGACAATTAAAAATATCTTCTTTTAAATTTCATCACTAAGGATGTTGTAGACAGTGAAATTTTATTGATAAATCCATACAAAATTTGGATTAAATCTTAAATTCATGATACGTTGGCCAAGTCAAATTACTGGTTAATAAAGTCGAATTAATATTTAAGTCAAAATTATATGACTTAAATCAAGTCCAAATTACATTTGGGTCAGTCCATTAAGTTGACAAGATGAGCCCAACTCATGTTCTTCAAGCCCAAGGACCAAAATTGCTTGGACGAAAACACCCCTAAAACCCTAGCTCAAGCCTATATAAAGAGGTCTTCATAAGACCAAAAGAGAGAAGGAAGAAAAAGAAGAAGAAACATAGAAATACATAGAGAATCCTTGCTCTTCAGTGGTGATCTGCAAGTCTTCCGCATAGAAAGAAGTCTTCGCTCCAAGTGTTGAGCCGCAAGTACAAAGAAGTCTTCGCTCCTAAAGTTGGGCCGCAAGTATTCCATCGAATCAAGAACATCATTGAAGGGAGGAATTAGGGGATTGCATATCTTTTCTTAAAGATTTTATAAAGATTGTAACCTTCGCATAAATTCAAATACAAATACTGTTGTTTGCTTGCTATTTTCCTTTCCTGTTTGCTATATTTTAGGATTGAAGCTTTAGACGCTTACAAATTGGCACGCCCAGTGGGACTTCTTTGTACTTGTGGCTCAACACTGGGCGTGCCAAATTTGTAAGCGTCTAAAGTTTCAATCCTGAAATACAGCAAACATGAAAGGAAAATAGCAAGCAAACAACAGTATTTGTATTTGAATTTATGCGAAGGTTACAATTTTTATAAAATATTTAAGAAAAGATATGTAATCCCCTTATTCTTCTCTTCGATGATGTTCTTGATTTGATGGAATACTTGCGGCTCAACTTTTGGAGCGAAGACTTCTTTGTACTTGCGGCTCAACACTTGGAGCGAAGACTTCTTTCTATGCGGAAGACTTGTCGATCACCACTGAAGAGCAAGGATTCTCTATGTATTTCTATGTGTCTTCTTCTTTTTCTTCCTCCTCTCTTTTGGTCTTATGAAGACCTCTTTATATAGGCTTGAGTTAGGGTTTTAGGGGTGTTTTCGTCCAAGAAATTTTGGTCCTTGGGCTTGAAGAGCATGAGTTAGGCTCGTCTTGTCAACTTAATGGACTGGCCCAAATGTAATTTGGATTTGATTTAAGTCATATAATTTTGACTTAAATATTAATCCGACTTTATTAACCAGTAATTTGACTTGGTCAACGTATCATGAATTTAAGATTTAATCCAAATTTAGTATGGATTTATCGATAAAATTTCACTGTCTACAAATGCCCCCTGCTTCGAGGCTTGTTGCGGTGTCCAACTTGTTGAACCTTTAAAGACAAGTCTTGAAGCATTCGTGATTTTTTTTTTTTATAGAGTCTTCCAAAACTTCCATATTTGATTCCAATGAAAAAATTTCATAACTTGATTCCTATAGAAACTTACCATAATTCGGTTCCTAGGAAAATTTACCATAATTTTGTTTTAAATATGGTTTTTTTCATAATTTGTAGGAACACAATTTATGTACTTTTGATTTCTATAAATACACATATTCTTGTCAACTTGAGGCATACCAAACTCAATTTTCGTCACTTTTTTTTTCCCTGCAATGATGAGCTTCATGTCATATATTTTTTAATTTGTCTAGGCCACTTATTTCAAGGTTTTCAACCTATTGGATTTTTTTTTATCATATAGATTTAAAATCATAAGGGCCAAAAGTAACGACTTGAGGATTTAACTCATTTTCATGGAGCTTTTGTGACTTGAGGACTTGACTCGCATTTGAGAAGCATCATGATTTGAAAACATAGCTCAAATTTGAAGAGCTTCGAAACTTGAGACTTAGCACAAATTTGATGAGCTTCATGACAAGCATTTTACATTTGTGCGTCAAGAAGCATTTTGACTTGAAGATTTTGCTAGAATTTGATGACCTTTGAAACTTGAAGATTCAACAGAATTTGATGAACTTTATGACATGCATTTTAGGCTCGTGCGTCGAGGAGCATTTTGATTTGAAAATTTTGCTCGAATTTGATGAGCTTTGAAACTTGAAGATTCAATAGAATTTGATGAACTTTATGAATGCATTTTAGGCTCATGCGTCAAGGAGCATTTTGATTTGAAGATTTTGCTCGAATTTGATGAGCTTTGAGACTTGAAAATTCTGCTTCAATTTGAGAAACTTCTTGACTTAAAAACATAGCTTGAATTTGATGTGCTTCCTGACATTTTTTTTTTTACTTATGCGTCAATAAGCATTTTGATTTGAAGATTTAGCTTGAACTTAACGAGCTTCATGACATGAACTTTTAGCTCGAATTTGATGAGCTTTATGCCATGAAGACTTGGCTCGAATTTGAGGAGCTTTGGAGCTTGAAAATTTAGCTTGAATTTGATGAGTTTCATGACATGCATTTTAGGCTCGTGCGTCGATGAGCATTATGATTTTCAGTTTAGGCTCGTACATCAAGGAGCACGTCGGCTTACATAGACTCTTCAATTTCGGTTTCAGATGAAAACTTGTCCTCATCCTCAATGTCAATTATATTTCCTTTGTAAGTTTCGAAGTTGGACAACTCTTGATCTCCATTTGAAGTCATACTCAGTTCCATATCATGAGCATGTGTGGCTAGTTCTTCAAACGTTTTAGGTTTTATGCCTTGCAATATGTAACGAAGATCCCAATGCATACCTTGGATGCATATTTCGATCCCAAAAGTTTCACTAAGGCAATCTTTGCAGTTAAGGCTCAAGCTCCTCCAGCGATTTATGAAGTCAATGACATGTTCATCATTTCTTTGATGGGTGTTTGTAATCTCTATCATGCTCACAACACGTCTTGTGCTATAAAAATGGTTAAGGAATTGTTGCTCCATCTGCTCCCAGCTATCGATGGAACTAGACTCAAGATCTATGTACAATTCGAAAGCAATTTCCGTGAGAGATCTAACAAACTGCTTAACAAGATAATCACCATATGTTCCAGCATTATTGCAAGTTTTGACGAAGTGTACTACATGTTGTTTTGGATTTCCATTGCCGTCGAATTGCTGCAACTTAGGAGGTTGATAGCCAACGTGTATTTTTAGGTTATCAATTCTCTGAGAATACGACTTTACATATGTTAGAGGAGACTTGGACGCGCATTCAGATTTATCTTTGATAGCCTCTTTTATGAAGTCCTTCAATTTGTCAATAGGAATCAGACCTTCGGCAGACACTTGAAACTCATTGATAATTGTTTCTTATTTTGCGGAGGACTCTATTCTCTCCTGAGTTTCATGAAGCTTTGCACATAATTGAGTGGATTCTCTTTTCTCCATATTCTCCATCATGTTTGTTAACTTGGTAATTTAGACGTCTTGACCTTTGATGTACATTGATAGGCCTTCAACTGCTTTAGTCAAATTTGCAAGTTGTTCTTCTATTGTGGAAGTTTCGACCACCATCGTGTGTATTACCATCGTAGGTGATGGAGAATAACATTGATTTTCCCAAACATGAGATGCAAACATGTTGTATGGGGTAGATCATATGCTTAACACATCATTATCGGCTGAAGCGAATGACTTTTTGGATGTAGATAGGCTCAATTGAGCAAGAGCCCTCTCGACCATTTCAGTGATGTCTTCTTTTGCGGCTTTTGCAACAGACTTTACACCTTTTGGAGATGAACCAAAGACAATAGCAGATTCGGACGGCACTCGAGAGGTTTGTTGTCGTAGCAAATTGGCTTGGTTCATTTTGACAAGTCTCATGCTTCCCGTAGTAATATCAAGGATGTTTTCCTTAGCAATGCAGAATTTGGATCCATCAGTTTTTGCGGATGCAGATGTAGATGCGGATACAGATGCAGATGCAGATGCAGATACAGATGCATATCCAGATTTAGATGCAGATGCAGATACAGATGCAGATCCAGATTTAGATGCAAATACAGATTTTGAGTTGATCTTCTTGAAAGTCATCTCGGCGTTTTTGAACTTTGATTTTCTTGAAGAAAAGAGATGAGAGGTAAAGATTGTCCCACTGGGCGTGCCAAATTTGTAAGCGTCTAAAGTTTCATTCCTGAAATACAGCAAACAGGAAAGGAAAATAGCAAGTAAACAACAGTATTTGTATTTGAATTTATGCGAAGGTTACAATCTTTATAAAATCTTTAAGAAAAGATATGTAATCCCCTGATTCTTCTCTTCGAGGATGTTCTTGATTTGATGGAATACTTGCGGCCATGGGCGGATCTACATGGATCCAAGGGGGTTCATCCGAACCCCCTTCGCTGGAAAATTACACGGTATATATAGAATTAATTTTTTGATTTATATGTATATACCAAGTGATGAACCCCCTGAACATAAGCTAAGGGCTTAGTTCAGTGGTAAAGGAGGTTCAAGAATTCGCAATATAAGTGTTGGGTCGCGGGTTCGGCTCCTTGTAACAGCGTTTTCCCCCCATATTTCAGCCGATTTTCATTTAATTTTCTAAATAAATGAAAATTTTGTTTTGTTTGAAAACCTATTGAGATTTATACTATTTTATTAGATATTAAAAAATAAAATTTATTTTTCATTTTTATAAAATTAAGTAAAACTTATAACGTTGTTGTCATAATTAAAATTTAAAATACATTCTCTCATACTCATTTTAAGTCAAACGTTTAATTTATATTTGATTAAGGAATAATATAATTATAAGTAAGATTAAATAAATAAGAGTA
>JAJOOS010012707.1:0-23933 GCA_029582725.1 Solanum chiquidenum
ATTTACCTACCAGGCTGGACACATATGGAGATGGCATGATGCATGACATAAAAATTTCTCATAGTGACGATATATATAACTTAAAATCATGCTAGATGATAAACAAAAACTTACCAATAAAATAGCTTTAACATGATCACGATCAAACTGAAATTCAGTTTCTCTAGATTTCATGATGTTCAACATAGTATCAACAAAATCGTTGTTGTTTTGATATTGTCCTTTTTTATCAATCTCTTCATGTTCATCAATAATTTTCTCTAAAAAATTATCAAACACCTTGCTAACTGCCTTCATTCTTGTTGTTAATCCTTGAAGATCCAATTTACCTAGAAAGGGAAAAAAATCTCCAAGATTAGGAGCTGCTGTTAATTGTAACCCTTCATTAACAACACTCTTAAATCCCTTGCTACCAAATTCCTCATCTTTATATTTTTTCCCAAAAATCATCCTACAACTTATATCGACTGATAAACGTGTTACAATCTCACTCAAATCAACCACAATTTTTTCATGAGATTTTTTCTTGAGAGTTTCAATCAAAAGATTCAACTCTTCCCTTCTCATGGATTGAAATGAATTGATTTTTAGAGTGCTAAGTAGCTCTAATGTGCATATTTTTCGCATATTTCGCCAATAAGGACCATATGTACCAAAAGTCAAGTTCTTTTGGTCATATGAAATGTATTTTGCAGCTTCATGAGGTGGTCTACTTGCAAAATTTTGATCATATGTCTTGAGAAATTGCTCAGCTACATGAGGAGAAGAAGCAATTATGTTGTCAACAAATCCTAATTTTAAGTACATAATTGGACCATATTGTTTGGCTAAATTGTTCAAATCTTGATGAGGGTTTTTGCCTAACAAATGATGAAGATGTCCCAAAATTGGGATCTCTTTGGGACTTGGTGGAAGTTTTTTTCTTTTGTTGTTTCTCCATAGCTCATGAAGGAGATAGAGAAGAGTTACAACTATTGATAATGTGGTCCAAAATAAAGCCATGGTATAAGAGTTAGGCTCCTCAAAGGGATAAAAGGAATTGAATTTGTATATATAATGTGTTGAAAGGTCATAAGAGCTTAGGGGTTGCCTGGTTGAGAGACAATTTCATGTAGGAATAATAATATAATAATGATAAAATTGCTAATTTTTTTTAAAAAAAAGCATGGTTAGGATCCTAGTACGTTGTTTATTGTATTTTGATTATTATTACATTATTTTTGTTATTGTTGTTGCTCCCTTATGATAGACTTTGCATTATTTTCTTATGACTTGCTATATTTCCCTTTTTGTATATGAAATTGCTACATTTAAGTCAAGGGTGTTTTGGAAACAACTTCTCTATCTGCACAAGATAGTAGAAAGATCTGCGCAGATTCCACCCTCTCTGAACCATACTTAAGGGATTTCAATGGATAAATTGTTGTTGAAAAGCATGGCTAGGAGTTATATCTGAGGTGGACCTGGAGTTCTACCAATGAATTTGACAAAACTTTGTAGTTTCAATGAAAATTTTGTATTACAAAAAAGGAAAAAATACCTAAATACAAAATTAATTTTATCATATTCTTTAAAATTTTCTACCATTTGAAAAAATTATAAAAATTTCTATCTTTCTCACACTCTCTCCTATTTTCGGATGCATCACTCTTATGCGATGTATTGAGACATGTGTATCTTGTATCAACAAAGGTAATGTATCGGGAAGTGATGTATTGAGACGTTGAGCAATATATCGGGACATGTGTGTCTTGTATCAACAAAGGTAATGTATTGGCACGCGATGTATCATAACGTTGAGTGATGTTTCCGAAATCCTTAAAATTTAAGAGATTTTTGTAATTTGAAAAGAATATATAGGGATAGGATGTAATTAACTCTTAACATTATGAGATTTGTCTTGTATCAACAAAGGCAATGCTGCATTAAATCCCTTGCATTACTAATAGTCTAATACCATGAATTTTCATGTATTAGTAATACACTCCTCAATACACAATAAAGTGTATAACTAATGCAAAAATTAGTTATATCAATACTACAACAAAAACAACTTTTAGCATCAATAAATATGCACATTAACAAAGAGTGATAAAACATTTATCGATATTAGTTAATTGTCATTGAATCCAATGTCGCTATAGGTTTTAGGGATATTTACAAAGAGTACTAAATGTCACTAAAAATACATATTTAATTAGCGATAATTAAGCTATTATCGTTAATTAATTGCCGCGAAAAATCTTTTTTGGTGTAGTGTATATAGGTTGAAAAAGTGTACCAAACAAAGTACTATTTATACACAAAATTACTGCATGTATTATTTCTTCTAACTAATATACTCTACCAAATGATCCATTCACGGATGACTTTATTTATAAAAATATACCAAACAAGTAAAGTTAATAAAATAGAATACCAAGGGCAAAAAATAAATTGAAAAAATAGCAATAGCTGTCATGCAGGCATGTTGGCCATCACTTGTATGATTATCCACACTTTTATATTAGTAGTAGAAGTAGATAGTAGTTGCGATCTGATGCCCCTACCTTATAGTTTTTCTTTGAAAAAATCAAAATTAGGGGCTGGGTAGATGAAAGAGAAAATAGAGGAGAGGATTATAAGTAGAAGAATTCGTAGTCCCGCTCTTTTTAACAAAGATGATTCTAAATTCAGGGGCAACTCAAATTTGAAATTTCTTACTAAGGATAAAAAAATACTTACCACTCTATCATAACTTTTGTTTGTAACTATTATTCTAATTATCTATTGAGTTCCTTAAAAAATGTTTATCTTAACCTTATTGACAAAATGTAGAGTTGCTTTCCTCAAAAGTATACCTTTCGTTTGAAATTTCTTGGCAATTGAAATATTATTTTCTTTCTCAATTACCTACATTAAAAGAAATTCATATGTGAGTTGTGTAAAGGAAAGAAAACAAATTATCTCAACTTTATTAATCTTTTCCTTATACTAAATGTTATGAATAATCTTGAATCTTATTGCTTCCGTTCCAATTAGTAAGATAGAAAAAGAAGAATTTTTAAATTTTATGATTTGAAATAATTCTTTAAAAAATTTGTAAGTATGGATCGTCTCATAGGGGTAAAATAAAATTTTTAAATTTAATTATTATTAAATATTAAAAAAATAAAATTTACTGACTAAAAAAAATATGTCATACAAATTATGAGAGTATCTCAAAACAACTTTAGTTACTTATCATTTCTCTACCATTTTAATCAATACTAGGTGAGGGCGCTATGCTCATATTATGTACACATCATTAAATTAGTAAATTAGTTTACTATATAGAAGAGGTTAGAAGCAACACGCTATGCTCATATTATGTACACATCATTAAAGCCTACTATATATAAGAGGCTAGAAGCAACCAACTCATGATTAACGTGTCTACTTCTGATCAAGATATTTTTTATATTTTATATAATTTTTATATTTTAACAAGATTATACCTCAGTATTTTATAAATGTACTTATTTAATTCAGCCAAGCTGAAATTATTGACTTTGTGTGGGTCATCATCTCCTTTTTTTTGGGTCCTTTTTAAAATGTCTATCATGTGCTAATTGTTTTTTGGAAATTTTCCATTTTTATTTATTTGTTTTATTTTCTAATTTATTATATATTTAAAATTTTATTAAAAAATACTATAAATTATAATAATGATAATATTAATAACTTAAAATATTTAAATTTAATTGACTTTCGAGATTTTATTTATCCCACATAAATTGAGATAAAGGATTAACATATGTCACGTAAATATAATCTTAAACATATTACAAATCATAGTGATTAATAATTGATTCTCAAAATTTCGTCTGTAATGCATAAATTGGGATAAAAAACATAATATATATTTTTTGAAAATTATAAAAAAATTATGTAAATCATAATAATTATCAATTTAAATATATAAACAAATTGATTGACTCTCGAAATTCATATGCACCACATAAATTGAGACAAAATGAGTTGCATATATTATGTAAATTAACAACTTAAATATTTAAAATATTTATAAAAATAATAATTAACCACAAATTATATCTATATATGTCACATAAATTCAAACTTGTTGGACCCGTAAAAGAAGATAGCCTTATGTGAGATATCCCTTTGTGAACTTTGAACCACATATAGTATAAGGATAAGATTTTGCCGACACATTTTTTTTCTTGAAGACTATCAAATATAGTACTATAATATACTAGTTTTTGCTTTATGAACAATAACCAAACAACGATCATAACAATTTTTTTTTTAATCCTTAAACCAAACTTGTTTAAGGAATATCTTAAATGGAATAATAATTACCTTTATTAACTAAAATTTAAATTTTCAAATGAAGTTCTATGTCCCAAACAAAATTCTAAAATCCAAATACATTTTGAATTCCTTCTTTAAATACTTTTTTTCTGTTTTTTTGTTAGCTTCAAATCAAACTATTATTGTCCAAACGTCAAATATATATCTTTTATAATATCTTTTTTTCTCTCTCATAGTTAGGGATAGCAAATGGGGACAGGCTGGACAAATCCATCTTCTCTTCACCCCACCTTATACCAAATAGCATAATTTTTTATTTTCGCCCCGTCCTATTGCTATCTCTATTCATAGTCTCATTGATATGGTTGATATTACAACGCGCGCAATAAGCCAACTTGTTTTATAAATATTTGCAAGTTAGGAAGCAAAAACACACGCAATTAATAATTTCTATATCTCATGGCTTCAATTTTCTTACAAGTTCTTGCATTACTTGCAATACTATACATTCTTCAAGAATTACACAACAAATTCATAAAAAAGGGAAAAAAACTCCCTCCTGGTCCAAAAGGGCTTCCAATTATAGGAAATCTCCATATGATTGGCAAAAATATCCACCAAGATCTTCATAAAATAGCCAAAAAATATGGTCCAATAATGAGCATGAAATTTGGTGCTATTCCTATAATTGTTGCTTCATCTCCTCATGCTGCTGAACAATTCTTGAAAAAACATGATCTTGTTTTTGCTAGTAGACCAAATAATAGAACTATGCAAATCGTCGCGTATAATCAGAGAAATTTGACCTTTGGAAAATATGGACCTTATTGGAGAAATATGCGAAAATTATGCACGTTAGAATTGCTTAGTCCACTCAAGATCAATTCATTTCAAGATATGAGAAAACAACAAGTTACAAATTTTGTGACTTTTATCAATCGGGCAGCTTCTAGTCATGTTGAAGTTGATATTAGTGCTAATCTTGTTTTATTAAGTGCTAATATGTCATGTTTAATGATATTTGGGAAAAAATACATGGATGATGAATTTGATGAAAGGGGTTTTAAAGATGTGATTCAAGAGGCTTTGATTATAGCAGCAACACCAAATATTGGTGAGTTTTTTCCTTTTCTAGATAAGTTTGATTTGCAGGGATTAATTCCTCGTATGAAGAAATTGGCTAAGGTATTTGATGAATTTTTGGAGAGAGTTATTGATGAACATGTTCAAAATTCCAAAGAGGAGAAACAAACTAAGGATATTGTTGATACTATGATGAATATCATGCAATCTGGTGAAGCTGAATTCGAATTTGATCGTCGTCATGTCAAAGCTATTTTATTGGTAATTTTAATGGAATATATTTTACTATGTTATAGTTTATAATCATTTTATTTATCATAATACGAATAGAGTTAAAAGATTTTTACTAGCTGGACACTTTTATTTATTATAGCAGGTATACTAGCAGAATATTTTTACTTATTATAGCAGGTAGTTTACTCTCACATCTATTTAGGATTGCTATGCTTAGGTGACTTGATAGTGAAAATATCTAATTTGAGTCTTAGAAGAGAATTGGTAAAATCTAAAAGAAAATATAAAAAATAAAAGATATTGAGTCCACTAGTCCTATTTGAGGCTTGGGTTCAATAGACTCTCAAGTGTGTTTTTTATTAGCTTTAATTATTATTTATTTAAATAAAAGAGTTTAATTGGTGTAAAAAAAATTTACACCATTATAATTATTTTATATGTTAACAGATAATGACCTATTTTATTTAAAAGATTATAGATCTCCTATATTAAGGAGACATATTTATTATTGACCTACTAATTAATATATAAAAAAAAATCTTTCATTGACGGTGTATATTTAAACATGTGAATATTGTTGAAAGGGCAGGAACCAGGTAAAGTCGAGAGTGTTCATTTGAACCTCCTTCGGCAGAAAATAATAACATTACTTATGCATGGTTAAAATTATTTTTTATGTATATATAGTAGATGTTAAACATTCTCCCAATTTTTTCATATGTTTACTTGTACATATTTTGAATCCCTTTAATAAAATTTTTGACTCCACAACTATGCAGGACTTGTTAATAGCTTCTATAGACACCTCAGCAACATCAATTGATTGGATTTTCTCTGAACTTCTAAGGCACCCAAAAATAATGAAGAAATTACAAAAGGAGTTGGAACAAGTAGTTGGAATGAATAGAATGGTGGAAGAATCAGACTTGGAAAAATTAGAGTACTTAGACATGATCATCAAAGAAGGCTTTAGGCTTCACCCTATTGCACCACTACTCATCCCTCGTGAATCAATGGAAGATTGCATAATTGATGGCTTTAATATACCTAGAGGTTCAAGAATTCTAGTAAATACTTGGGCAATCGGAAGAGATTCAGAAGTTTGGCCTGAACCTGAGAAGTTCATGCCAGAAAGATTTGTTGGTAGTGATATTGATCTTCGTGGACGTGATTTTCAACTTTTACCATTTAGCTCTGGGAGAAGAAGTTGTCCTGGATTACAATTAGGGCTCACAATTGTTCGCCTAGTAATAGCACAATTGGTTCATTGTTTTGACTGGAAGCTACCAAATGATATGATGCCAAATGATTTAGACATGACTGAGAAATTTAGTTTAGTTGTATCTAGAGCTCAACATTTAATGGCTATTCCTACTTATCGTTTGCATGTATAGTTGATATGAGTCTTGGTAGAGCGAGGTGGGTTAGAGTTTTTGCAGGTGCGTAGTGAGTTTAAATATTTATTTATTTTCAAAATTCACACGGATTAAAGCTTTTGTGGGTGCATATATAGCGGATTTAAATGTATTTTTTCACAATATTACATATATATATATATATATATATATATATATATTACTATAAGTGAGAACAAAAAAAGTTGAAAGTTGAATTACGATTTTACCCCTATTATTAATTATTTAAATATTAAATTGTGTCATTTTAATTAAAATATTAATGACTTTTGGACTTACTTAGATTAATTTCTAATTAAATATCTTATTTGATAATATTTATCATCAATCATCTATATATAATAATAGTAATAATAATAAGCTTAAATTAATAAATCCAAAATCTCTACATAAATTACTCAATTTTTCCTCTTTCCATAACTTTTTTCCGTAACCCCTCTCATAAATAATATAATTTATGTGGATAAAGTATTATCTTTTATGATAAATAAAGAAATTTAATAATTTAAAAGGGTGCGAATCTACATGGTTTATTAGCTTTAATTTTTTTTCCTATTCTTCATTTTTTTATTTACTTTAACTATTCATATCTAATTATCTATTCAATTTTTATACTCTTAATATCCATAACTCTCATCTTTTCATATTCATAACCTCCAAATATTTAATCTAAAACTTTAAGATACCTTTTGGTAATCCTTCATTTCTATCTATATAAATTCAACTTTTTTATTTCATGAAACTCCTGTTTACATCCCTACTCTATTTAAATAGGGCGAAACGTCGCGGTGACTCAAAAAATAAATAATTGATTCAATTTTGAAAGAATTTCAAGAATAAACGAATTTTAAAGGAGTCGCCACCTAATTTTAGGAGAAAACTAGGAAACCATTAAGTGATCTACGAAACCAAGATTCTAGGTAAGGGGTTCAAGTTATTTCGAAGGGAAGGTGTTAGGCATCCTTCGAAATCCATACTTGTGGGTCCCGACTGAATTATTTTTTCAAATTGAGGAGGAGATAAAACAATATACAAATATGATAAACATATAATATACACAAATAATAAAATAAACAAGTAATATGAAAAAGGACCTAATGTTTATCTATCGTGAACAATATACACAATAATAAATAAAAAATTATAATTCAAATTTTATTGGAATAACTTCAATGAGAAGTGACTCCAGGGTACCTGTAAACACACTTAGTGAAAGTGTTAGTAATAAATAAATAAAAATAAAAATAAATGAAATAAATAACTGAAAATAAAACCCGTCTTATTAACATAGAAGGCCTTGGAAATCGACGGTAATTTCTTCATCGGCCAATTTTAACAAACAAAATATATAACTCTAAACTAAATTTCTGTCTTTTAAAATGAGGAGGCCTCCAAAACCGACGGAGAGATTTTCTCATTGGCCAATTTTAACTTATCTTGCTCGAATTAATTAAAAAAGAGCAATACTACAAGAATATATAATTATCCACATCTAAAATTAACAATAAAAATAAAAGTGACATAACCAAATAATAAAGGGAAAAATAAAACATTCAACAATGTAAAACTTTACAGCAACAATAACAAAGTAACTTTGCAATATGGGTTTGTTAACCGACAATAATAACAAACATTTCTCGAACAATTACTATCCCTTAATCAACAAATCATGTACAACATTAATGTCAGTAAAAAATAACGACAAAAGCAGTATATAACAATCAACAAATAATAAAGAAATAAAGAAGATCCAAGCACTGCCTAGCTCATTTGATGATTAAGATAATGGTAACATGAAAAATACTATACTAAGCTAACAATAAATAAAGTTAAACACAATAAATGCAGCCAACCAAATTCTAAAACAGTGAATAATGACAAATATAAAATAATAACCCATTAAAATCATCAATAGAAATCGCTTCAAAGTGCAACATAATGGCAACATTCAGTAAAAAAAACAACAAATTAAATAATAGAAAATAACAAAAACACAATTAACCAGACTAAACACGAAAGATAGAACAAAGTAAAAGGAAATTTAAATAGACTTACAACAGCAACTATAACTATGAAAAATGAAAGAGAACCAAAGGGAATTTGTACAAAAAATTAATAAACAACGATAATATATGCGAACACAAGAACAAAATGAGGGATAGAAACTGAGTTACTGTTGGGATTTCCTTGGAGATTCATGAGCTGGGCATATCTAGTTGTGTGAGATCTCGCCGGAGTTCTCGTGTTTCGCCAGGGTTTGGGTTGAAATACCTGTTAATACAAACAAACAAACAAAAATCAAAGGGGAAATGGGAAGGGGACTGGTTTGTTGTTTAGCTCCGGTGGTCGGAGTTGTGGATCGAGGGCAGTGGTCGATTAACTGGTTGGGTTCGGGGTCTCGTTTGGTGGTCATTTGTTGCTGTTTCAGCTACTGCTTGGTGCTGTTTTAGATGTGGTTTTCTGATGGTCATTGGTCAGAGAAGATGGAAGGAAAAGGGGTCAGGTGGTTCGGTGGTTTGAAGGTTGTCGGTAGCTAGAAGCTTCAGGTGGTTTTGGGTGTTGTGCGAGCTCAGATCTTGCTGTTCGCCGGAGCTAAAGTACGCCGGAAACAATGGAGAAAGGTTCACCGGAGAATCAGTGTGGTTTTGATATCATTTCTAAGCTGCTGGCTGGTGGATCTTTTGAAACAATGAAAAGAAAAATAAAAATGGTTTGGGGTTTTTTAATTGCCGGAGCTTTGCCGGATTCCGAGGTGGTGGCAGCCGGAGAATGAATAGTGAAACTTATCTCAAAATTTATAACCCTATTCTACAATATAAATTCACCACCACCCTTTAACCTAATGAGTTAATTGTTCTATATGTAGAGAATTGAAAATTATCAATGGGCCTAAGTCATGGGCTCAAGGTTGTGGTCCAAAATATATGTGTAAGAAATTTTATCCACATCGAAATGAATTTCTGAATTATATTAAAAATAAATATTAAAAAATGTAATGAACGTAATTAATGACATGTAAAAAGTGTAATTTTAAAATTAATTAATAAAAAAAATCCTAAATTTTGATAAATAAAGATAGTTATCGATAAACTTATTCAAAATTATAAAAAATGTATTTTAAACTATTAAATAAATAAAACTTAAAAGTTACAAATTTTGAAAATGTTAGGCCAAAATTGGGTGTCAACAACGCTAATCCTTACAGAACCAACAAATTCAAAATTCAATTTTTATCCCTATTCATCGTTCCCAGTTCATCGAAGAACCATTCAAATTAGATTCAACTTTGTCAAAAATTTGAAAAGATACATAATGAATAGTTGTTGGACAAACAATTTCTTTTGTGAATCTCAGATCCACCATTGCAGTAGATCGATGAGATGAGAAAAAACTTGAAAATCTGATACATAGTAGAAGGAAATCACAGGAAAATGTTGGCTATGTTGCTTGGCATGTCCTTCGTCCCCTCTCCGTCGTGGGCACCACAACAAGAGATAATCAAAGAAGCTATCGACCACGCCAATTTGAGTATCATCCACATGATGCAAGCCTTATGGTTTTCGGAACATTGGATGGTGAAGTAATTGTTATCAACCATAAGAGTGAAAAAATTACTAGTTATATTCCCTCACTTGGAGCAATGAATTGGGTTTACACTGGCTCAATATTATTAACAATGGGATTCAATCCCTGGCAAATCATCACAGGTTAGCACAATTCACAATTCAAAATTCTTCTTCCCATTCTTCCAAAAAAATCTCAATTTTTGAATCAAAATAGTCGATAAATTGTACTGATACAACATGAACATGTCGATCTTGTTGAGACATTCTGGAATATGGAAAAGTGAGGTGAGTTATGAACTATACAAAAGTGATGAAATTTTAGTTAGTCAAAATATTGATTTTGTGAATCTCAAATTAGCCATTGCGGGTGAATTAGAGATCGATGAGTTGAGGAAAAATTTAGAGATCTGATACATCATTGAGGTGAAAAAACAAGAGTCTGGATTTTCCATGTATCCACTATGCATCGCTACAACAAACAAAAACCTGAAGAGATGCATAACTTTGATGGATCATTCATACCTTTTATAATGTTGTGTAATTATTTTTTGAATTTTGTAATGACCAGGTTCCGTCGTTATAGAAAAGCCAACGGGAATTTTTTTGGGTCGGAAAACTTTTTCGTAGTAACTTGAAATTTCCCAACTTAGTCCAGAGTTGGACGAAATCGGAGTCATTAAGGTGTAGGGAGATCTGGTAACAATCGGGTGAGTTAAATTTGATTTTGATTACATGAGTAATTAGATAACTCGTTAAGGAACCCGTACGACTTTACAGAAATTGAATTCGGACGAGTAGAACTTCCGGAATCGATCTTAGCGTGAAGGGTATTTTTCTGAAATTTGTTGGTTAGAGGTGTGCTGGGAAATGAGGGTCTTGAAATTCTTTAAATAGCTCACTGGTTCGTGCAAGCCACCTTGGCGGGGGTTTTTGCCGCTCTGGTGAGGCCTCTATAGCGGGGTGAGGGCCGCTGTGGCGGGTTCGACGTGACTTAAAGACATAAATAAACCCCTAAACGACCTTATTTTGCACTTTTCAATTTTAGAGCTAAAGAACAAACCCCAGGTGACTCCTAACAGTTTTCCACCATTCTTGAGGCTAAAGGTAAGCTTTTCACTTCCCGAATTCATTTTTTCGATCCGTAGAACGTAATAGAATGGGTAATTAATGATGAGGGAGGGTTTTGATCTAGATTATATAAAATTGTTAGCAATTTGGGTAATTAGTGATTGTGTATTGATTCCCGTATTGTATTGATTGTTTGTAGACCAAGAACAAGCGGAACGAATCCGAAAAGGGAATGATCAAGTTTCATAGGATTTCAAGTTTGTTTCAAGGTAGGTGATGGTTGTGGTTCTATGATTGTGTGATGTATGTTTGTTCTTGCTTCATTATGATAATTGCATGTATATGAATGTTGCATTATTGATAACACTTGTTATAAATGAGATAGAGGAATGCTGAATGCCATGAATCAAGACTTAAATGTATGATCTTGAGAATATACTTCTGATTGTGATTGTGGTGTGTTGAATGGATGGGTTGCCACATTCTGGCATAACAAACTTGGATCGGTTTCCACGTTCCGGCATAACTACGAGATCGGTTGCCACGTTCCAGCGTAATTATTGGATAGGGTACCATGTTCTGGTATGCTAACTGTTTGGGTTTGGGTTCCATGAGAGGACCAATGATTTGATATATTTGTGTATCTTGAGAAATGTGAAGTTGTTCATTGTTAGTAAATGTTGATAATATTATATATGTTCGATATATGCATGTGATTATATTGTTGTGATGACTTATGTATGTTGCACTTAGTCGGATAGCCATGTGATCCTACCAGTACACTGTGGTTCTGTACTGATACTGCACTTGCTCTTATTTTTGTTGAGTACAGGGCATTTTCCAGCGGCTATTGATAGACCTCGGTTAGAATATCAGTGATCGCCGTTTGAATTCAAGGGTAAGTCAATTCTTCCAGACTGCCATGAGTTTCCTTTCGTCTATGTCCACATTTTGGACTTAGATAGTTCTATTAGTTATTAGTACATTAGTTGGGGTTGTATCCCTTCTTATTTAGACTTGGATCAATGTTAGATGTATTGGTATATTGACTTTCAGGTTCTAGGTTATTTCTTCTGCATTGTTTAGTTCATTGTTAGACTTTTGTTGTATTTTATGGGAACTCCCTATTTCTTTCCTTAGTATTTTTCCTACTTCCGTCTACTTAAATGCCTTAGTTTTGGTTTAGTTGCTTGGTTTGGGTTGTAGAAGTAGTTCTCCCACCGGAGGGTTAGTGTGGGTGCCAATCACGATGGTCTGGGTCGTGACAAAGTTCGTATCAGAGCCTAGGTTCGTCGATCTCGATGTACCAAAACGAGTCTAATAGAGTCTCGCGAAACGGTATGGGGACGCTTTTACTTTTCTTCGAGAGGCTATAGGACTTTAGGAAATCTCTCTGTTTTCTCTCGTCTCCTTTCGTGCTATGACTTGATTCCAATTGGTATCTAGTGATTCAAATTGGTATCTAACCTCCTTTAATCTTCTGTCCGCAGATGGTTAATACTAGATACAATGGTATCAGGTCCGTAGCTCCCGTCAATGCTCCTGTTGTGAATGGAGCTCCTGTTGAGAATGCTCCTGTGAATGAGAACTCTCATGTGCATCGTGAAGAGATTGAAGAGGAGAATGTTGATATTGAATATGTTGAGGATGTGGGATAAGAGGAAGAGGTGCAGACTGAGACTACTGATGTTCCCCCTATAGACCCAGTGTTAGCTCGACAAATCGTATCATTTTTTATAGGGTTGGTTGGTCCTGGAGTGCTTCCTTCTGCTCAAGCAACTCAAGCTCCTACTAATCCTTTTGTTGCTAGCACTGCGCCCAATGTGGGTGGGACTGGAGGTAATTATTCTTTCTTCCGTCCTTTGTTAGGTTCTATTATGACTGGTAATGAGCATGAAATATTGACTAAGTTTTTGAAGCTAAAGCCTCCTGCGTTTCTTGGTTCTGAGAATGAGGATGCTTATGAGTTCATCTTAGATTGTTATGAGAGGCTTCATAAGTTGGGAATTGTCCATCAGAATGGGGTTGAGTTCGTGTCATTTCAACTTCAAGGTAAGGTTAAGCAGTGGTAGAGAGCTCCACTTACTTAGACCCAATTTCATGCTCTGTTTCTAGAAAAGTATGTGCCTAGAACTTTGAGAGATCGTAAGAAAGATGAATGTATGGCTTTGGAGCAAGGTGGTATGTCTGTGGCTGCTTATGAGGCCAAGTTACATATTTTGTCTAGATATGCTACTCAATTGGTGACTATTGAGGAGGAGAGAATTCGATTATTTATTAGGGGACTAAATTCTGAGTTGCAAGTATTATCTATTCATATGACTTCTGCAGGGAGGAGCTTTAATGAGGTAACATACTATGTTAAGAAAGTGGAGGGGGTGAGACGAGACGGTCAAGCTAAGGCATGGGCAAAAAGGGCCAAGAACTCGGGTAACTTTCAAGGTTCTTATTCCAAGGGGTCCGAAAGGCCAACGCTTACAGTCAAGCCAATTCAGCCCGCTATGCATGCCTCTACAGGTAATTACTCGGGAACTCCACCTTATAATTCGATTCAGGATAGCCAGGGAGTCGCGCCTTCGGCAGGCAACAAACCATCTTTTGATCGTAAGTGTTATAACTGTGGTGAACCTGGCATATGAAGAGAGATTGTCCCCACCCACGTGTGTTAGATCCTGCGCAGTAGCAGTCTAGAGCAGTGCTACCTGCGGGGAATAGTAATAATGGTAGAGGACGTCCACAAGGTGGGCTAGGGGGTAATCAGCGAGGCCGTGTAGGTAGAGAAAATGGTAATCCAGGTAGGGGTAACGTGCAACTAGGCAGAGAAGTGGCTCGTCAAGATGATAAGGCTCAGTCTTATGCATTTCCGGGCAAGAATGAGGTAAAGGTGTCTGACGCAGTGATCACATGTATTATTCTTGTCTGTGACCGAATGGTTAATGTGTTATTTGATCCAGGATCTACTTATTCTTATGTATTCGTTCGATTTGCCTCAGAATTTGATATGATTTGTGATGTACTTGATGCCCCTATCCATGTTTCTACCCAGTTGGAGAGTCATACATAATTACCCATGTCTATCGTGCTTGTCCTATTTTGTTTATGGGTTTTCAGACTTGCGCTGATTTGGTGATATTGGATATGACTGACCTTGATATAATCTTAGGCATGACTTGGTTGTCCCCCTATTAGGCTATGCTTAATTGTAATACTAAGTCTGTAACTCTAGAAATTCCGGGAAGGGAAAAATTAGAGTGGGAAAGGGTGTACAAGCCTAAGAAAGCTAAGATTATATCCTCAATTTGGGCTAGTAAATTAGTAGAGCAGGGTTGTTTGGCTTATCTGTCTCATATTAGGGATGTTGAGATTGAGGCTCCATCTATTGAGTCTATTCTTGTGGTGTCGAAATTTAGAGAAGTGTTTTCTAGTGACTTGCCTGGTATGCCTCCGGATAGGGATATAGACTTCTGCATTGATTTAGAACCTGGTACTCATCCCATTTCCATCCATCTATATTGCATGGCTTCGACAGATTTAAAAGAGCTTAATGCTCAAATCCAAGAGCTTCTTGATAAGGGATTTGTTCGTCCTAGTGCTTCCTCATGGGGTGCTCTAATTTTGTTTTTTAAGAAAAATGATGGTAGTATGAGAATATGTATAGATTAGCGGCAGTTAAATAGAGTCACTATTCGAAACAAATATCATTTGCCTCGAATAGATGATCTATTTGACCAATTGCAAGGTGCATCAGTTTTCTCTAAGATTGATCTAACATTCGGTTACCATCAATTGAAAATTAGGCCTGAGGATGTGTCCAAGACGGCGTTTAGAACTCGTTATGGGCACTATGAGTTTTTGGTTTGACCAATGCGCCTGCAACTTTTATGAGTTTAATGAATGGGGTGTTCAAACCATTCATTGATTCGTTTGTTATAGTTTTTATTGATGATATTTTGGTCTATTCAAAAAGTGAGGAAGAGCATGCCAACCATCTTCGTATCGTTCTCGGTGTTCTTGGGAAATAAAAATTGTATGCTATATTTTTTAAATGTGAATTTTGGTTGACTTTGGTTGCATTCTTGGGGCATGTATTCTCAAAAGAAAGGGTAATGGTAGATCCTCAAGAGATTGAGGCGGTTAAGAATTGGGTTCGGCCTAGCTCTGTGACGAAAGTTAGGAGTTTTATGGGGCTCGCTAGCTATTATCATCGATTTGTGAAGAACATTGCTTTTATTGCTACTCACTTGACTAATCTGACAAAAAAGGAGATACCATTTTAATGGACTGAAAAATGTGAGAAGAGCTTCCAAAAGCTCAAGACTCTCTTGACCACCGCACCTATTCTAGCATTACCAGTTGAAGGTAAATATTTTAGTATTTATTGTGATGTTTTACATTCTGGTTTGGGTGATGTGTTAATGCATGATAAGAATGTTATAGCTTATGTCTCGCGTCAATTGAAGGTACATGAGAGGAATTATCCAACACATGATTTAGAGTTGGCAGCGGTAGTGTTTGCTCTTAAGATATGGCGGCATTACCTCTATGGTGTTAAGTGTGAGGTATTTACCGATCATCATAGTTTGCAACATGTGTTCACTCAAAATGATCTGAATTTGAGACAGAGAAAGTGGATGGAGTTACTCAAAGATTATGATGTGACTATTCAATACCATCCTGGCAAGGCAAATGTGGTGGCAGACGATTTGAGTCGAAAGACAGTGAGTATGGGTAGTTTAGCTTGCTTGAGTGCATCCAAACGACCTTCGGCTAAGGAGATTCAGACATTAGAGTCTAAGTTCATGAAGTTGGGCATCTCAGAAAAAGGTGGGGTGTTAGCTAGCATTGCAGTGAGGGCCATATTCATTGATGAGATCAAGGCCAAACAATTTGAAGATGAAAACTTGAAAGAGCTTAGAAAGAAGACTGTGCTTGGTAAGGCACAAGAGACCAATCTTGATGGGGATGGTGTGCTCAATTTTAAAGGGAGAATATGTGTTCCTAGAGTAGATGACTTGATTGAGAAATTGTTGGCAGAGTCTCATGGTTCGTGATATTCTATCCATTCATGTGTGACCAAGATGTACCGAGATTTGAAGCAAATTTATTAGTGGCTGGGCATAAAGAAGGACATAGCAGAGTTTGTGGCGAAGTGCTAAAATTGTCAACAAGTGAAGTATGAGCATCAAAGGCCTGCAAGTTTGCTTCAAAGAATGCCAATTGCAGAATGGAAGTGGGAAATGATAGCCATGGATTTTGTGGTTGGTCTTCCCAAGACTTTGGGGAAGTCTGATTTTATTTGGGTAGTGATTGATAGATTGACCAAGTCAGTCCATTTTATTTCGGTAAGAATAGATTATAATACTGAACAATTGACTAAAGTTTATGTGAAAGAGATAGTGAGGTTGCATGGGGTGCCCCTAGCTATCATCTCAAACCGTGGTACCTAATTCACCTCCAAGTTTTGGAGAAAATTGCATGATGAATTGGGCAAACAACTCACTTTTAGTACTGCCTTCTATCCACAGACAGACGGACAGTCAGAGAGGACTATTCAAGTGTTAGAAGACATGTTGAGGGAATGTGTGATTGACTTTAGAGGGCATTGGGATAAGTTCCTACCTTTGTGTGAATTCTCCTATAATAATAGTTATCACTCCAGCATAGATATGACACCATTTGAGGAACTCTCTGGGAGGGGATGTAGATCACCCATATGATGGTTTGAGGTTGGAGATCTGAAGCCATTGGGGATCGATTTAGTGAAGGATGCTCAAAATAAGGTGAGAAGTATTCAAACTAAGCTTCTAGCAACCCAGAGTAGACAGAAGAAGTATGCGGATCACAAGGTAAGAGACATGACGTTTCAAATCGGTGAGAATGTTCTTCTTAAGGTATCACCTATGAAAGAGGTGATGAGATTTGGCAAAAAGGGCAAACTAAGTCCACGATACACCGGTCCCTTTGAGGTTCTTAAATGTGTAGTTCCGGTAGCGTATCGGTTGGCTTTACCGCCTAAACTATCGGGAGTTCATCCTGTATTTCATGTATCCATGTTAAAGAGATATCACGGTGATGGAGATTATATCATTAAGTGGGACTCAATTGTGTTAGACAAAGACCTTCAATATGAGGAGGAACCGATTGCAATTCTTGATCGTGATGTGCGTAAGCTGAGGAACAAGGAGATTAAGTCCGTGAAAGTTCAATGGAAGCATCGTTCAGTTGAGAAATCTACTTGGGAGACCGAGAGGGATATGCGAGACAAGTATCCCTAATTGTTCGTCGATTCAGGTACTACTCCATCCATTCCTTAGCCTATTTTTCCTAAGTTTGTCACTCGGGGACGAGTGATGGGTAAATTGATATCTATTGTAATGACCAGGTTCCGTCGTTATAGAAAAGACAACGGGGAAATTTTTTGCGTCGGAAAACTTTTTCGTAGTAACTTGAAATTTCCCAACCTAGTCCAGAGTTGGACGAAATTGGAGTCATTAAGGTGTAGGGAGATCTGGTAACAATCGGGTAAGTTAAGTTTAATTTTGATTACATGAGTAGTTAGATAACGAGTTAAAGAATCCGTACGACTTTATGGAATTAAATTTAGGCGAGTAGAACTCCCGAAATTGATCTTAGCGTGAAGGGTATTTTCTTAACGTCGTTGGTTAGAGGTGTGTTGTGAAATGGGGGTCTTGAAATTCTTTAAATAGCTCACTGGTTCGTGCAACCCACCTTGGCGGGGGTTTTTGCCGCTCTGGCGTGGTCGCTATAGCGGGGTAATGGACGATGTGGCAGGTTCGACGCGACTTAAAGTCATAAATAAACCCCTAACGACCTTATTTTGCACTTTTTGATTTTTAGAGCTAAGGAACAAATGTCAGGTGACTCCTAACAGTTTTGCACCATTCTTGAGGCTAAAGGTAAGTTTTTCACTTCCCGAATTCATTTTTTCGATCCGTAGAACGTAATATAATGGGTAATTAATGATTGGGGAGGGTTTTGATCTAGATTCTATTAGAGAAAATAGCCCTATTTTGGTAACTTGGGATCATGGGTTTGATCAAGGGTTTATAGAATTGTTAGCAATTCGGGTAATTAGTGATTGTTTATTGATTCTCATATTGTATTGATTGTTTGTAGACCAAGAACAAGTGGAACGAATCCGGAAAGGGAAGGATCAAGTTTCTTAGGGTTTCAAGCTTATTTCAAGGTAGGTGATGATTGTGTGATGTATGTTTGTTCTTGCTTCATTATGATACTTGCATGTATATGAATGTTGCATTATTGATCACACTTGTTATAAATGAGATAGAGGAATGTTGAATGTCATGAATCATGACTTAAATGTATGATCTTGAGAATATACTTCTGATTGTGATTGTGGTGTGTTGAATGGATGGGTTGCCACGTTCCGGCATAACTAACTTGGATCGGTTTCCACGTTTCGGCATAACTATGAGATCGGTTGCCATGTTCCGGCAAAATTATTGGATCGGGTACCATGTTCCAGTATGCTAACTGTTTGGGTTTGGGTTCCATGAGAGGACCAATGATTTGATATAATTGTGTATCTTGAGAAATCTGAAGTTATTCGTTGTTAGTAAATGTTGATAATATTATATATGTTCGATATATGCATGTGATTATATTGTTGTGATGACTTATGTATGTTGCACTTAGTCGGATAGCCGTGTGATTCCTACCAGTACACTGTGGTTCTGTACTGATACTGCACTTGCTCTTATTTTTGTTGAGTACAGGGCATTTTCCAGCGGCTATTGACAGACCTCAGTTAGAAGATCAGTGATCGCCGTTTGAATTCAAGGGTAAGTCAATTCTTCCAGACTGCCATGAGTTCTCCTTTCGTCTATGTCCACATTTTGGACTTAGATAGTTCTATTAGTTATTAGTACATTAGTTGGGGTTGTATCCCTTCTTATTTAGACTTGGTTCATTGTTAAATGTTTTGGTACATTGACTTTCAGGTTCTAGGTTATTTCTTCTGCTTTGTTTAGTTCGTTGTTAGACTTTTGTTGGATTTTATGGGAACTCCCTATTTCTTTCCTTAGTATTTTTCCTGCTTTCGTATACTTAAATGCCTTAGTTTTGGTTTAGTTGCTTGGTTTGAGTTGTAGTGGTCGTTCTCCCATCGGAGGGTTAGTGTGGGTGTCAATCACGACGGTCTGGATCGTGACAAAAAAAATTTCCTAAATGGATAGATTTATCAATAGAATATTATTTATGTATATTGTTTAAATTGATTAGTGTTGTATTTCTACTAGATACGCTATATAAGTAATTGTTGCCAAAAGATGTTAGGTTTGAGATCGATACATTATTGTGTGGTAGTTGCTATGTATCGGATACAATTAGTATAAATTCGAATTTACGTATTAGGCCTAAAAAATTGTGTATTTGTTCATGCAAGAATAGAATGTTGTGTATCCGATGCATTCTATCGTGTATCAGTTATATGATTAAGTAGATGTAATATTTTGTTCCATAAAATTGTGTATCTAACACACAATTTGTGCAGTAGTGTTTGATAAAAAATTGTATTTAATATTACAGTGTTTAAAAAACATAATGTTGTGTACATGATTCATTATTTTGTGTATCTAATGCATGATTTAATATATGTATTAATGTGCTCCATATTTATTGTATAGGATACATAACTGCAATATCTTCTTATTTTATCTCAAACTAAACAAACTCTTGATAATAACATTTATGTATTACCATATTTGAATCTGATACATACTTGTGTGACACTTTAATGTATCATGTAAGTTAATAAGCATAATACATATATTAGACCTTAAACTTGACTTCAAATTTCAACTTTGACCTCCAACTTTCATAGTGCACAAACAAGCACTTTAACTACCCAACCTTTTAATAAATAAACACGCGATTTTTAGAGACAAAGAGCGTGAAATGCAACGCTCCCACGTGTATTAGTGAGCCACTCAGTGGCTGCCAACTAATTAAATACTTTACACGTTCATTTTAGAACTAAAAAAAATAATTAAAATTATTTTTAATTAATATACAAGGGTTGTAGCTCTTTTTCCATAATGACAAAAAAAATTAGAAGCCATTTGCACTAAATATGAGCACAAATCGTTTTAAAAGAGAGGAAAAAAAATTTGATTTGAAAGAGGAGGAAAGAGAAATGAGATTTTGATTTGGAAATATAAAGATATATATAAAAGGGATTGATTAAGGGTAGATTTGTCATTTCAGCATTTTTTTTACTGTTGTGGGCCTCAAAAATTACTCCTAACTCGCGCAAAATACGTGCACATCACGCGTTTTGCCAGGTAGGACACGCGTGTTTATTTATTAAAAGGTTGGATAGTTAAAGTGTCTGTTTGTGCACTATGAAAGTTGGAGGTCAAAGTTGAAATTTGAAGCCAAGTTTAGGGTTCAATGTATGTATTATGCCAAGTTAATAAGTATCATATGCATTGTTATGTGTCAAGATCGCTATTAAGTAGTCATGGCATGTTGTTAAGTATCATTTTCTTAGTTGTCTATCTATTAAAGAAAAAGACAGTATCGACATATTCAGATATGAAAATTTTTTTAGGAAAAATTAGTTAAATACACAACTTAATTTATCATATTTTCCAAAATTCCCTACCATTTAAAATTTTTATAAAAATCCCTATTTTCCTCACACTCTCTCTTAATCTCTAATACATTCCTCAACCTCTACACCCACATCACATAATTTCTCCAAAATCACGCCAACTACCCCGAAATCACGCTTCGCTTCATCAATTTCAAATTCTAAATAAGATAGAAAATTTTGTATTCAAACTTAGTAGTATTCTTCACAAACACGTCTTTATCAATGGGAATGGACAAAGATTCAGTAACGGTTCTGCCCTCATGAATAACCAGGAATTCAAACCAATATTTAATGTCGGTACGAACACAATTTATTTCACATTTGAAGCCAAAAATAACTTGAGTTAGATAATTTTATCGATCCAGGGGAAAAAATACAGTTCTTGAGATCGACTAATTCTATCGATTGTTGGGAGGAACTGAAGACACTAAATAAGAACATATGTGATCAGTATAGCATTTTTGGACCTTATGGAGTTTGTAATGATGAAGACCTTCCCTATAGGTGTTCTAATGGTTTCATAGCTGCATCACCAGAAGCTTGGAACAAGCTTGTTGATTTTTTTTATTTTATTTTTTTTGTTCATCTTTTCTGATACATATGGGTTCAGATTTTTAATGTATCTAGTTAATTTAAGAACTGTACATTAATTTAAGAACAAAATTAACTAGATACATTAAAATTTTGAACTCATATGTATCAGAAAAGATGAACAACAAAAAATAAAAAAAAGTCAACAAACTCGTTCCAACCATCTAGTGATGCACCTATGAAACCATCAGGACACCTACAGGGAAGATCTCCATCATAACAAACTGCATAAGGTCCATAAGTGCTATACTGGTCACATATGTCCTTATTAAGAGTTTTCAGTTCCTCCCAGCAATTGGTAGAATTAGTCCATCTCAAGAACTGTATTTTTTCCTCTAGGTCAATAAAATTATCAACTCGAGTTGTTTTTGGCTTAAAATGTGAAATAAATTATGTCCGTACCGGCATTAAATATTGGTTTGAATTCCTGATTATTCATGAGGGCAGAACTGTCACTGAATCTTTGTCCATTCCCACTGATAAAGACGTGTTTGTGAAGAATATTGATAAGTTTGAATACAATTTTTTTTACTTTATTTAGAATTTAAAATTTATGAAATTAAGCGTGATTTTGGGAAAGTTGGCGTGATATTGGGAAAATTAAGTGATGTGGGTGGAGAGTTTGAGGAATGTATCGTAGATTAGGAGAGAGAGTGAGGAAAATAGGGATTTTTGTAATTTTTTTAAATGATAGAAAAAATTGAAAAATATGATAAATTAAGTTGTGTATTTAAGTAATTTTTTCATTATGTATTTGTATGTTAGGTTACATATTTTTGTATGTAAATAAACCAGAAACATATTATGTTTATAGTGGAGAATTTTAAGTTTTCTGCTTTAAAATAAACTTGATAACTGATTGGGGGCGAATCATTTTTCTATAATATGTAAAAAAAATCAAAAATTTTATTTCTGGAAATAAAAATTTTTATATCATAAAAAAATTAAAATGATAAATTTGAAGAAAAGATAGAGCAATTGGTACCAAATTGATGAAACAGAAATGAATTGTTACATTAAAACTTACCGAAAAGAGGTGTGAAGAGATATAAAATTCCTTCACTATTAACTAGAAGTCTCGAATTCGAGTGACAAGAATGAAGAACTTCTTGTAGATTCACTTTATCTCCGTTAGTAAATCTACCCAACATGAATCTATGTGGATCAATTTTGAATATTGAATACCTAAAAGAGGAGAGAGTTAAATCTTAAATTCTAATAAATAAAAAATTATGAGCAAGACTCAAACTTTCATAAACTAATAAAATAACAAAGAGGTGGATGATTATCTTTTCTGATTTCCCAAGTTTATTTTTACAAGTAATATTAAACTTTTAATAAAGTTAACATGACACTCTTGCCATTTTATTTTATTTGACCTTTATTTAACTAATTTTTTCATTTTATGTGTTCATTTTAGCAAATTAAGAGAGTTTTTTCCTCTCATATTATCCATTGTATTAAATAACAGCATAAAATAGTAATAATCAAATTTAGAATTTCAAAACGTCATAAATAAGATTAGTTTAGTAAAATACGTCTTTACTTAAATATTTTTTTTAAAAGTGTGATAAGTCAATATAAGCCAAATAATATGATATGAATAGAGAAACAAATATTTAATTACTTTAAGAAAAAAAAAATCAAATCAAAGGATTTATAAATAAATACCTTATCCTTCCTATACATAAATCTGTAATTTAATCAAGTTCTACAATAAATTATTTTACCATTGAAAAAGTTTAGAGTTTTAATATTTTATTTAATTTGTTGTTTGAACATTTGTAATTAAAATCATAAATTGAAATAAAAGAAGAGATTTGTATGATTTATCATTATTATTATTATTGTAGTAACAAGAAAAAACGATCATAAAATATTAAAAATAGATGGAAAAGGAATGAGTAGGTTTTAACTTTATAATCAAAATTATTAAATTTGCAACAGAAAATTGAAGGTAGAATCTCACCTTCGACTGATGGAGTTTCAAGAATAACTACATCTTTGCTCATAAGATATAGATTGTTGCTTAAAGGATCTCCTACT